>CAUYPO010000283.1:0-17800 GCA_963574435.1 Cheirogaleus major
GAGTGCTATGATTACAGGTGTGAGCCACCACACCTGACCCCTGCTGATTTCATCTCAGCATTTCTGGAATCCATGTGCCCTTTCCATTTCCATTCTATTGCTCTCCCTTAATTCAGGCCTTCAAAATTAACTTATGTCAATGACAACAGTAGTCTCATAACTGACCGTTTTTTCCTCCCCAGCCTCACATGCCAATTCTCACTTCAGTCTCCAAACCCCTTCAGTGTGATAGTTTTAAAATGGAAATCTGATCCTTACTAGTCTCCCCCAAATTCCTCAGTAGCTCACCATGGTTTGTTTATAACACAAACTCTTAACATGCAAACAGGCCCTTTCTCTGTTGATCTCCTTCCCATTTGAGTCTCTCCTCCCAGGGCCCACACCCCCACAGCCACTTGGGTGGCCTGGATCATAATACTCGGAGTCCTTCACACTTTCTCTCTCTCCCTTGCAATGCCAACTCAGTACCCTTTAGCCCAGCAACTCCTGCTGCCTTCTACACTCTGCCCAGGACCCTGCTCCGCTGGGGGGAAGTTTCCTAACCCCTAGACTGGTTCAGGATTCTCCCCAGCTCCCATCGTATCCTGGCCTTGCCTCCCCCAGTTTGCTTCTCTCCTGGAGCCGTGATCACTGATTTACTCCACTTATTTCCCCATTAGCCATATGCTCCTTTAAGGTCAGGGACTGTATAGTGCAGAAGTCCCCGTGTTTAAAACAGCATCTGGCATATAGAAGACACCTAATAATTATTTACTTAAAGAAGATTTTGCAACAGTGGAAGGAAGGCTTGGCATGACTAGCTCCATTTTACTTCTGACCCTCTGCAGTAGTACCCTTTAGGTTAAAAGCTTCTGCTTAGCTCTGCACGTAGGCCGGCTAATTATAGAAAGAATTTAGTTTATAGTTCAACTCTAGAAGAAAGATGATAACCAGTCCCTTTCCCAAAACTAACTCCCAGGGAGATAAGGAGAGTATGCACACAAGTATCAATGCTATGTTAAAGATTTATGGGAATATCGTGGCCTGACCTACTCATCCAAAGTTAACTGACCAAGAGCAAAGAAGTTTCACAACCTCCTCAGACCCTCTCTGATGCACAGATGTCTGCAGTCCTCGGTTACCTCTTACAAAGCCCCTCCTCTTCCCCCTTCCCTTAACATAAAAACAAAAGTACAGTTCATACTAACTTAAGATGGTTCTTTAGCACATGAGTCTGCCATCTTCTTGGTTTCCTCCAAATAAAAGCCACTTTTCTTGCCCCAACACCTTGTCTCTTGACTTACTGGCTATTGCGTGGTGAGTCAAGAGCTGACTCAGTTGTAAGTTCTTTAGGCCCAGGAATATGGCTCCGATTTCCTTCTGTTCCACAAGGTTGAAGGAAAAACGAAATAATGGACTGGGAAGTTGGGAAGCCTGGCTGTTAATATTTGCTCTACTCAGTTAGCTATGTGGCCATACCCAGGACTGTTGCCGCCCAACCAGGTTTATTTGCCTGCTGCCCAAGAAGAAGCCAATATGCTGAGCCAGCAGGTTTTACTGTGGAGAGAGTCTTTATACTGCACAGCACTAAGCAGGGAGACGAGAGAAATTTCTCAAATCTGCCTCCCCGAGAATTTGGAAGACAGGGTTTTTAAGGATGGTTTAGCAGGCAAGGGATTAGGTAATTAGGTTCATTAATTGGGGCAGAATTAACGAAATTGGGGTGTGGAAATCATCTTCTTGTGTTGCTCCAGTCCCTGGAGTCACAAGTCCCGTTGAGTCAGTTTCTTGGTATGGGCTGCTGGTCTGGGTGGGCCAATCCATCCACTGGAATGCGGGGCCTGGAAGATACCTTAAAAACTACCTTTAGGTTTCAAAAAGGTAGTGTAATCTATAGAAAGAGTTAAAAATCTTTATGGACACTGGCTATGGGGAGAAGTTAAGGATCTTTATGACCACCAGCTGCATGGCTCTGGAATGGCAATTACAGGGGGACAGTTACTACTAATTATTATCATTATTTTTAGCTGCGCCTGTGCATTATTTTTAGCTAGGCCCTTACCACAGTTCTTGCCTTGCACCCCGTTATTGAATGGCGGTTTCAAGATATTCAACTACTCAGTGTCAATGTCCTCATAAAAAAAAAAAAGGGTGGGAGGGGGTGACTGACTGTCTATCCACTGACTGGGAGCTGCGGCTCGCTGGGGCTGCCCATTATTTTGAGAGAGCATCATACCATGCATATATTACTAGCCCGGGAAAAGATTAAAATTCAAAATTTGAAGTACGGTTTCTACTGAAATCGTATTGCTTTTGCACCATTATAAGTCAGGAACCACGTGTATTCTTAAGGCTTGGTTTTGTTTAACCAGTTTTGACTGATGAAAACTACCTGGAATGCATTTCCTTTTCAATAACGTTTTAAATAAAACAATGAAATGACATGTTTCTGGTGATTGCTGTGATCCCCTGAAAACGGTGAAAATGCATGCCAAGTGCTGACAAATGTCTATTTGGCTCTCTGAGAGGAGCTTTATGGACAAGCACAGCCCCACCTGGGCGTGTCTCCGGTCACCCTAACAGGCATGCCCCCTGCACTCCCTGCTCCTCGCCGCCTCCTCCCTGCTGCTTCCCTCCCAGTGAGGGCTCCAGGGTGGCTCAGCCGCTGTCTGAATTTCAGTCCTCATCATCTCTCACCGGAACCTACAGATATAGAAGAGCTTCCTGGTTCCCACTGGTGTGTCTCCTCGACTGTCCCCGAACCATCCCCACCTTACCACTTTGTGTTCCAGTTAATCTGCCATCCTCTCAGGCCTTTGTGCTTCTGTGCATGCTTGAAATGCCTGTGCCACTGATGCCCACTGGCCAACTCCTATTCATCCTCCATGTCCCAGCTTGAATATCCCCTCAGGTGCTCCTTCCCATATACTGCCACTGTACTCAGAGTCTTCCAATTCAGGACTTTCTTCACTGTACACTACAGTGTCATGGTTTGCATTTTATGTCTCTCTGCCCACTAAACTGCAAGATCCTTTGAGGGCTGAGAATGTTTTTATCACTTACTATTGTGCTTGGCACATAGATGTTCCAAGAAGTCATTGTTGAATGAATGAATGGGATGAAAGTGTCAGAATAATAATAATAGCAAACACTTACATCTCATGCTAGCCAGTGTTCTAGGTACTTTGCAGATATTAATTCATTTAAACTTCTCAACAACTACCTGACACTGGCACTATTATCATCATCCCCATTCTACAGATGAGGAAACAGAGGCACAAAGAGATTAAGTAACTTGTTCAAGGCTACACAGCATGTGGCAGATCCAGGAGGTAAACCTAAGCAGTTGGCCCTAGAGTGTAGGCTCCTAACCACTATGCTCTCCAAAAATGCACTCGAAGACTACACCAATATTTTTTCATAACATGCAACTTCAGATATGTTGCTGCAACACTGCTTGGCTCCATTAACAAAAATAAATTGCAGTTGGCCTTACAAAAACAATCAGTACTATAATACAAAGCTTCTCAGTTTCTTGCCACTGAGTTTATTTATATATAAATCAGATTCCAATACTCTTTGAAGGGAAGAAAATGTGACTTGCATAAAATCTCAGTGGAATCTATCAGACAATCCAAGTAGGTCTAAAGCCCAGATAAATGTAATCATAAACCTAATGGGCCTCTTTCATATTAAAGAGACATGCGGGCGAGGCACAGAGGCTCACGCCTGTAATCCTAGCACTTTGGGAGGCTGAGGTGGGAGGATCACTTGAGGCCAGGAGTTCAAGACCAGCTTAAGCAACATAGTGAGACCCCATCTCTACAAAAAATAGAAAAATGAGCCAAGTGTGGTGGCACATGCCTCTAGTCCTAGCTACTTGGGGAGCTTAGGCAGAAGGATTGCTTGAGCCCAGGAGCTGGAGGCTGCACTGAGCTATGATGATACCACTGCACTCTAGCCTGGGTGACAGAGAAAAACCCTGTCTCCAAAAAAAGAAAAGAAAAGAAAAGAAAACAAGGTCATGCAGTTCATTATGGCTAGCCTTGCAGAACTGGTGCAGTGAGATGTTTCAATCTAAACCTGAAGACTGAGGTCATTTATCAGCCTTCTGGTGGAAAGCACACTGACTTTGAAAATAATCACTGAATTCTGCTATGGATATAGCATGCCATCTAAAAACCTTCTCCCAGATTAACAAAGTGGAGAATTAAATAAAAGCTCTGTACTTGAGAAACTGGCATAGTTTGGTACTGAAGATATTTTATCTGAATACCACACAGAAGCACTCCAAAGCAATGGTGTTTCCTGACCTATTATAAGCACCCTATGTGAACATAGCACAAATTTGGAATAGCTAATTCTCTGAAAAGAACATTGGGCAAGAAATTAGAAGTCCCAATGTCTAATTCCAGCTCCACTACTAACTATGTGACTTTAGGCAAATCACTCAACTGTTCTATGCTTCAGGGCCTTTGTCCATAAAATGGGGTATAATCTGTAAAAACTCTAATACTAT
The DNA here is from genome assembly GCA_963574435.1 of Cheirogaleus major. Lineage (NCBI taxonomy): Eukaryota > Metazoa > Chordata > Mammalia > Primates > Cheirogaleidae > Cheirogaleus > Cheirogaleus major. The sequence goes on from CAUYPO010000283.1 coordinate 4,499, forward strand.
AAAATTCTGGAATTCATTTGGGCTATGTTTTGCTTTGTATTAAACATCAAGCTGTGTGCTGAAATTACCAACAAACAGATCCTGTGACATCACCTCATGTCTCTGTGCGTGGGACTCATACAGATGGCAGGAAGGTGGCCTGCTGGTTATTGGGCAGAGGACAAAAGTGGCAATTTCCACCAAAGAGGGCAGAAGAAATGCTTTCAGAATCCACAAGAGTCCAGCCTCACACATCACTGCATAGCCACAAATGGTTTAGAAGGAACAGCAGCCAAAACAACTTGGTGTTCATTTATAAGGACCGGGAACCGTGCTTTGAGCAGCCTTTGAGAGAGAGGTGGAGCTGGAGACAGTCTCAGATGCCTCCAGGCTCTCCATAGTCATTCATCAAGTGAGAGACCTCTGGGCCCTATTGTAGTCACATCTGCCAAGAATCATACCACTTTTTATAAAGTCATATTTTAAAGACTAACACTACCAGTGGAATCCTATTATTAGCAGAGATCATTTTAACCTGGATTCAGATTCACTGATGGTCAATGCATATTTCCTCCTCTATTTAATAAAACCTAACCAACATTAGAATCTCAACATCTAAAATTGAATATTTGATCGAGTAAATTATGCTAAATCTGCACGACAGAATACTTTGTGCTTATTACATTTACATTTATATTGTTATAGAACAATGTTATAGAACACATGACATATGTGTGCTCCACTGTTTTTCACTGCAGTGAAAGGCATTATTACAAGGAAAAAGCAAATTAAAAGTGTGTGTCCTATTTTTGCAAACATAAACATGGAACAGAAAAGGCATGGAAGTGCATGTAATCAAAACAATACAATGATTACTGAGGGGTGGGATTATGAGGAATTTTAATTTTCTTCTGGGGTAGATACTATCACTACAGTACTTTTGAACAATGAACATTTACTACTTTTGTAATTGGAAAAATAAGGTTATTGCTATTCTGCAAATAGGAACAGTTGACATAAATATGCAAAAAATTGGCAAAACATGATTAATCATTAAGTTAGATATTAAGACACAACCCCTCCAAATACCCCAGCATTATAAAGAAATACATACATACTTGCATTATTCTGTGGATTTTGAGCTCAACTAGTTAGCATAACATACTAATAAAATTATTAGGACTAACCTAACAATATTTGCCATAATGTAAGCTAACGGTCACGGTGGGGAGGGGGTGTTAAGGGGAAAATAATATGTAACATCTACTAGTAATGCAGCAATCACATTCTTTTAGATTGGGAGAGTCATTATACACGATATTGTCAAAAGACATTCCCCACAGCACACAAACCCAAATGGCCTTAATAAGTAAATCGATCCCTGACCATGTATGTTTGTGGTTGCACAATGCCGATAAATAAAGTAAGGTACACCTGTGTACCACAGACGTGGCAAGTACATGTGTCACCCTCTGGGCTCAGTGACCTCCCTGCCTCTGAATCTTTTCCTGTGTGTCCCCTTTAGAATATTCATAAGAGGAGAAAGAAAAGACAAGCCCTAATGTGCTGCTGTGCCCCTGGGGAAGATGAGCAGAGCATATGCACATCTCCTCCGAGTATGCAGGAAGCCACTAGCTAGTGTTTCTGCCTGTTCTTCATTGTCACTTCCTATACCTTCCACATCTCAGCCAATCTCCTCGCTTGAACGGGCACTGCTTTCATAATGCAACATTAAAAACACCAAATGCACACGCCGCGTGGAATAAACAGCATCTGTGCTTTATCTGCCAGGTGGGAGAAGTCAGAGGAGCTGGGAACAATTTAGAAGAACACAATGAATGGTCAAAAGCCAATCCACAGACAGGTGTGAGGGTCATTTTCTTCCCAAACTTCTTGTTTGGGTAGAGGTAAACTCTGCTGTCTGAAACTCTTGTTATTAAAGCCTAGAGACAGCAGTCTCCCTGGGCTTCTCCATATGAGTGTAACCATTGGCTTCATTAGGTGTGGTTTGGCTTCGGTCATGCAGCCTCTTGGCTTGATATAGAGCCTCTCATTGGCAGGAAGCTTCAGCACCCGTCATTAAACGTGCTGGGACCTGGGCCAGCGCAGGTGGACCCTGAAGAGAGCTGCCCGTTTCCACTGGCAGGAAATCAATCTTGGAAATTTCCTTTCCATAGCAGAAGAATCTACCAACAGAGTAAGCCAAGGTCTGGAGTACCACATACAGCATGCTGTGTGTTCCCTGGCAATTAAGCATTAACCCTTCTGTAGCAAATAAAGCACACCCTTCTGGTGGTCCCAGGATACCAGAGTGTACTACAAAGAGTCAAGCAAGTCATTCATTCTCAGTTTCTCCTTAGATATCCCCAAGGCCTTAACTCAATTCCAAATCACCACAAAACCTTCCCCAGGCCATCTTGATTTCTTTTCCACCTGAACACTTACCTACCTGTTCCACTTGTTCTGGTAAGCAGAACATCTGAACTTGCACATTACTTCACTACTGTGTGTAGAGAGCCCTGTCCCTCCTGTCTATTGAGTCGCAAGCTCCTTGAGATAGGAACACCCACTTACCTACCCTTTTATTTCTCCTATCAGCAAACGATCAGTGTAAAGGCACCCCAGAATGCGTCAACAGATAATCATTTAAAGACGATGTGAAATAAGACTATCCTCTGCCTGCTTCTAAAGGTAAAACCAGTGAGATCTAAGATGATGAAAATGTGGGGTATTTTCCAAAAGGAAACAACATTTGAGCTGGAGGTTGTTTATCTGTATGTGGTTCATCTACTTGGTAGGCATCCCTAACCACAGTTAAATTGCTCACTGGATTTTTGATCTATCACTTCCTACCATTTGTACTTTTGTGCCTAAGTAAAGATTTAGGAAATAGAGAGGCCAGGCAGAAAAAAAACAATGTAAGAGAACATTGGCGCCGAGTTAGGAGAACTAGTTTTTTATTCTTGTTGCATAGAAAGAGGCAGAACAGACTGTCCTGTTTCCCAAAACAAGCCACACACTTGACATCGCCAATGTTACTATACCCCGCTGTGCCTGGCAAAACCCGCTTCTGTCTCAAATTCAGGCTCAGATATAACCTCTTTTATGAACTTTAGAAACCATCTCAAGCGGAATTAATCGTGTCCTGTTAAACCTTCTGTCTTGGTCCATTCAGGGTGCTAAAATAAAATACCATAGACAAGGTGGCTTATAAACAACAGAAATTTGTCTCTCAGAGTTCTGGAGGCTGGGAAAGCCCAAGATCAAGGCACAGGCAGATCTGACGCGTGGCGAAGGCCTGCTGCTGGTTCCTACGTGGTTGTCTCCTCACTGTGTCCTCCCATGGCAGAAGGAGCAGGGAGCTCTTCGATTTCTTTTAAAAGGGAACTGATCCCATTCATCTAGGTGACCAAATCACATGGTTGGTTAGGATCTCAACATATGAATTTGGGCAGGGAGGGCCGGTGAGACACAAACATTCAGTCTGTAGCTTCCTCTTAGCATAATGCTATAACTGGCTGTCCATGTATCTTCCTGTACATTAAATTATGAAATTGAGTCACACAAGGACACTGTTCAATACATTTTAAAAAATTTTAGTTTGTGTTACTTGATTGTGAAAATAACTGAGGCATAGAGAATTTAAGTGATCTGTTCAAAGCCCTAAACCGCATCAGCAATCATGTATGGGCAAACCTCACTGCGTTTGACTCCTGTGTCCCGGGAGTCCAGCAGACTGATTGTGTCTGAGTAAAGCAAAGTCCGTCAACCATGAATGAAGAGTTCGATGAGACGGTGCCTATCTGCCGTTGAGCTGATGAGGGACTAGCAAGCTTGGCTTGCAGCATGACTCAGGAGCGCCATCCAGACCTCTCTCCCAGGACATTCCCTGAGGGCTTTCCTGAGGGTACCTGTGAAGACCCCACTCCACTTCCCAGTGTGGCCTTTTCCACAATTTAAAGTAGTAATTCATGATCAGTAGCAGATCTAGTTAAAAATCATTAGTTTTCCATAGAGGAGCTTCATTGGAAAAGTCAGTCTACTCAGTTCAGATCAATAACTGTGAACTATCACGCAGCAACAGCTTTCATCTCCATTATATTACAGTACCCACCTGCCTAGCCTTTGGTTCCTACATAGGTTGTGATTATTTATCACTCAGAATGACTTCAGCTCCAAGATCTCAGGTCTGAAATCCCTCCTCCCTAATCACAACACTCCTGATGTCCACCTGTAATATTTCCTCGTACCTGTTGAACACACTCTTTGGGCTCCTCATAACCTCGTCCTCCCACCCTTCTTCTCTTGTAGTCCACCAGTCTCAGAAGGCCCCACAGCCACCCTAACACAAGCCCAGCCCAGTGCCAGCCACTCCGCCTCGACCCCAGCCAGCAATCCTCCCCCTCCATCCCCACGCCTCTGCTGGGACTGCCTGCCCAGCCCCACCTGATTACACCTGATTTCATTTTTTTCCTGACCAGGTACTGTGTACTGCTACAGAGAGCCATGCACATTATGAAACCATTATGAATTCGTGTCTTTGAACCTCAACCAAGACTTCACCACATCCACCTGGAAGTCCCCATCAGCACGTTAAACGCTGTTTAAAAGCAAACTTCTGATATACCTAGTTCTGTTATTGGAGTCACCAAGCCTTGAAATCAAAAGTGAAATTTGTCTCCTTTCCCTCCCACTTCCTTCAAACCCCAGACATTAAGTCCTTAATTATTAATTTTTTTAAAAAAGTACAGCATATTCAAAACCTGTTCCTTCTTTTCACTTCCCCTGTAGACCCACATCCTGTCCCAGCTACACGAATGGTTAACTTATCTTAGATCTTCCAATCTCTGGCCTCAGTTCCATCTTACCTGATCTGGCTAAAGTTCAGCTCAGACAATAATGTGCCCTATAGTCACCAGTGGCCCTCTCCTCTCCGCCAACTGAAGCTCACGTTCCGAGCCTGGCAGTCACAGCTGTGACCCGGCCCCGATCTGCATGTGACGGCAGGCAGCACCCCACTGCTTGATCTCATGCAGAACAAAACAGAGTAAACAGACAGAACGTGTCAGGGTATACCTCATACATCAAGGGTAAGTAATGGTGTGCAATTGCTGGTTTCCAAAATAAAATAGATTTCTTACTGAGGGTCAGGTTAAAAGTTTGAAAAGCACTGACCTACACCATTTGCTATTCCTAAATGTGCACTATGACTTTCTTCTTTGTTTTTAAATTATGAAAAATCTTACCTGTATGGAAGAGTGCACAGGATAACAAACTGTCACATCTTAATGTGGTTTTCTTCAGATTTTAAAATATACACGTATGCATATGTGTATGCGTGCGTACATATGTGTATGTAGATATATGAGTGTATCTGTTCATCATTACCTACTTGTCTTGTCTATAACACAGATACCTTCCTGTGTCCACTCGCTCCCTTCCCCCCTCCCCAGCAGCAGTCTCTACACACCGACTTGGGTGGTTTTCATTCTCACTAATGTTTTCAGATGAAAACATTATGAAATTATAGAGTTATACATCTACATATAATGGTATAATAAAACACATGAAATTATATATCCATCAACAATATATATTGTTTTAGATATTTTTAACCTTAACACCTTTTGTTGCTAACATTCTACAGCCTTTTTTCTTTCATTTAATGGGTTTTTTCCACATTAATTGCTACAGGATTCTCTAGTTGATTCATTTTCTCTGCTGAGTATTTTCCATTGTGTGAATATAGCACAATTTATTTGTCCGTCCCGTGGATGGACATGGTGGTTGTTTCTCATTATTTGCTGTGACAAACCAGGCTGCAGTGTAGTCTTGTCAATGTCTCCTTGGATATACACATGACGAGGAAGGGATTCCTCTTCGGGTCTTGGCCCAGGCTGTTCTCTTCAGCTGGAATGGCTTCTTCCCTATTTTTGCCTCAGAAAACTTTACCCATCCCTGAAGGCATCTCTCAGATGCCAATTCTTTCATGCCTTCCAATTCACCCGGTCAAAGCAATATCTTCTTCCATCTGTTTCCCTGCAACCTTCAGTTTGTATCACTTAAATGATGCCATCATACACAACTTTGTTCTGTAGTTATCTAGGTACTTTTCCAATGTCCCGAGCAGGCTATAAATTTCTCACCAGCAAGAACTATCTTGCATGGCATTAAATTCCCTCTCCTCTCTACTTTGAACCTAGCACAGATGTTTGCCCAGAATGCACCCTTAATAAATGTCTGTTGAATCCACTAAACTTTCCTTCTTTTGCTACCAAGTACTGCTATCACCATTTAATGACATATATATCTAATGACAACAGTATACACCTAATGGCTGCTACACGCCCATGTGATATCACTTCAGCTTGACGGTAAAGAGAAGGCTGTGTCTATCATCAGCACTGTGTGCTGGGAGACACTAGAGGTACAGGGTAAACCCTGAGCTCAACAACCAGCTGAGGCTAAATGGCCATAGGCAGCTGTGTATCATAGAGATACAGGAAAATCTTCTTTTCTTTTCGTTAAAGCACCCAAGACACTATAATCATGATAATAATTTTGCAAGAATTTTGTTCAAAACTAAAAGAAATCAAACATTGAGTAGGTAAGAATGTTACCAAAAATTTGAGTGGGGGGCAATTTTCAAGACTGGTGGTGTGCTTTTTCAGCCACCCAATGCTCGTTGCCATTAGGGTAGAACGGACTTAGAGAGGGAATCAGTTCCTCCTTCCCCCACCTAGTCCCTGTGACCTCAGCAATTACTCTACAACTTTAGCCTGGCATAAGAGTCACCAACAGCCACATGTGTTCTGAATGACTGCTAGTATAGCTTTCGAATCCCTGGCCAGGGGACAGGATTATGGAGGGGCAAAGGTACCTGTCCAACCATAGGTGTTAATCTTCCCTCCAAAGTTCAGCGGGAGGAGGAGGTTTGGGGAGACTCCTTCCTGAGAGAGTCATGCGCATTATAGTTCTTTTTTATTAGACCTGGAAAAGCGAAGTTAAAAAATTACATGTAGAGGCTGAGAGCGGTAACTCACACCTGTAATCCTAGCTCTCTGGGAGGCCGAGGTGGGAGGATTGCTCAAGGTCAGGAGTTCGAAACCAGCCTGAGCAAGAGCGAGACCCCGTCTCTACTCAAAAAAGAAAGAAATTAATTGGCCAACTAAAAAATATATATATATAAAATTAGCCGGGCATGGTGGCGCATGCCTGTAGTGCCAGCTACTCGGGAGGCTGAGGCAGAAGGATCGCTCGAGCCGAGGAGTTTGAGGTTTCTGTGAGCTAGGCTGACACCACGGCACTCTAGCCGGGGCAACAGAGTGAGACTCTGTCTCAAAAAAAAAAAAAAAAAAAAATTACATACAGAAAAACTCAGTTCCAGAATCCAATGCTGCAAACTTCTTTCAATTTTTTCATGAGTACAAAGTATTGGCTTAAATGATAGTAAGTCGATACCTGTTTATACTAGCCTCATAAATTGATAATAAAACATGTCCAGGTCACAGGATTTTAATAAGCAGCTCACTGTTCAATGCCATATAATCCATCAGATAAAGAATAACTGAAATAAGTACTTTCAGGCTGCCCTCCCTAAGTTGACAGGAAGGTCAGCTGAAGCCTTGAAAATCCTAGTCCTACGAAGGAGTTTAAAACTGCTTTTGGAAAAACTCCTCAAACCGTGCTTTCCTCTCTGCTCTCACACCAGAACAATCATCAACACCGAAGTCTTCTCTGACCAAATGTGGGGGCTTTCCCCCACCCACAAAGCGGCAGACATCAGCTGGGTGTCCTCTAATTCAATTCTGACACTATCTACCTGGAGATAGTATCAGATCCCACAGGGTGAGGGCTCAGTCCCCAAATCTGCCCCCTCCCCAGATGCCTGTTGCAAGATCAGGCCTCCAGAACTTCTGATCAGCTGGCTTCAACCCCCTCTTTGGGTTTGATTAATTTGCTGGAGCGGCTCACAGAACTCAGGGAAACACTCACATCTGCTGGTTTATTATAAAGGATATTACAAAGGATACAGATGAAGAGATGTGTAGGGCAAGGTATGAGGGAAGGGACAAAGAGCTTCCATGCCCTCCCTGGGTGCACCACCTCCACGTGTTCAGCCATCCAGAAGCTCTCCCCACCCTATCCTTTTGGGTTTTTTTTTTTTTTTTTGAGACACAGTCTTACTCTTTGCCCGGGCTAGAGTGCTGGGGGGGTCAGCTTAGCTCTCAGCAACCTCCAACTCCTGGATCAAGCAATCCTCCTGCCTCAGCCTCCTGAGTAGCTGGGACTACAGGCATGCGCCACCATGTCTAATTTTTTCTATATATTTTTAGTTGGCCAATTAATGATGGTATAGACGGGGTCTCACTCTTGCTCAGGCTGGTTTTGAACTCCTGACCTTTAGCGATCCGCCCACCTCAGCCTCCTAGAGTGCTAGGATTACAGGCGTGTGCCATCACGCCCGGCCTCCTTTTGGGTTTTTATGGAGGCTTCATTACATAGGCATGATTGACAACCATGTAGAGATGTGATTAGATGAAAAGCACATGGTCTCAACCCAGCAAGGCCTGTCTGTTCAGATTCTTTCTGGCCTCCCTGTGCAGCAATCCTTCCTCCAGGGTGTGCAGCAGGACCTTCTCTGGAATGAGGTCTTTTGACCCACAACCAGATTAGAGTCCTGCTTTGAGCAGGTGAAAGGAGGACAGCAGAAGGTCAGAGAGAGAGATTCTAACTCCTGAGACCTGCTCCCGAGGCCTAAAGCACCCCAACATTATAACAAGAACTATGCGACTCATGAGCCAGGAGCTGTGGACAAAAACCAATATATATATCATAACACCACAAAAACTCATATCAGAAATGAATGTCTTCTCAGCTCCCTAGGCACCAAGATTTCTCAGGCCGAACAACCACATGTAAACTTAGGAATAACTAAAAAATCAAACTCCTGGTATTTGCTTCTAGGTTACAGTTTGATTTTTAGAAAAGACCACATACAAGAACAACTGTTGATCTTTACTGTAACATAACCTCACGTCTCAGATGACATCTGATTATAATCTGTGCGGGTGCTACCTGAGTACCTGGACTGTTTTTCCAGGGGAGTTGAAATGTCCACATCCACAGTTTCTCTGTGAGCTGCCCACCAACGTGGACTTTACAGACACACACCGCTTGACCACTGCATGGGTGCTGCCACACCACACGAGGGTGATTTAGATTGATTATAACGGCAGCCAGGAGACACACAACTCTTTCCCGTCCTTGCTCAAATCTCACCTTTTCAAGGAGGATTCCCAACCACCTGTCGATTTAATACTGAATTGGTGCTCCCCCTGGCATCCCAGAGCCCCCTGCTCTGCTCTACTTTTTGTTTCCCATAGTGTTTATCACCTTAGGACTTACTATACTATTTTCTTTCTTGTATTTTTAAAAATTTTTGGTAAAATACACATGACATAAAATTTACCATCCTAACCATTTTAAGTGTGAAGTTCAGTACTGTTAAGTGTATTCACACTGCTGTGCAACCAATCTCCAGAACTCTTTTCCTCTTGCAGAACTGAAACTCTGTACCCTCTAAACAACTCCCCATTCCCCCTGCCCCCAGCAACCGCCATTCTACTTTCCGTCTCTAGGAGTTCAGGGTAGAGAACACTATTCTAAGCACCGCATATAAGTGGATTCATATAGTATTTGTCCTTTTGCGACTGGATTATTTCACTAGCATAATGTCATCAAAGTTCATCCATGTTATAGCATATGTCAGAATTTCCTTCCTTTTAGGGCTTCCATGATGTGTATATATCACATTGTGCCTATCTATTCATGCATTGATGGGCACTTTGGTTGCACTTTCAGTTGCACCTGTGAATAATGCTATGATCATGCGTATATAAATAGTAATATCTCTTTAAGATTCTTTCAATTTTTTTAAGTATATACCCAGAATTGGGATTGCTGGATCATATGGTAATTCCATTTTTAATTTTTTGAGGCACTGCCATACTGTTTTCCACACAGGCTATACCGTTTTATATTCCCACCAATAGTGCACAAGGGTTCCAATTTCTCTACATCCTCACTAACACCTTTTATATTCTGTATTTTTGATAGTGACCATCCTAATGGGTGTGAGGTTAATATATTATTTTTATTTATTATGTTTATTGTCTCTTCCTCCTACCTGGCCCAAAATGTAAGCCCCATTAGCAGAAGGATCTTTCTGTATTTTGTCCACTGTTACATCCCCTGTACCTAGAGCAGTACCTGCCATACAGTGAGTGCTCAGGAAATATTCATTATAAGAATGAATGCGGTTGGGCATGGTGGCTCACACCTGTAATCCTAGCACTCTGGGAGGCTGAGGCAGGCGGATCATTTGAGCTCAGGAGTTCGAGACTAGCCTGAGCAAGAAAAAGACCCCGTCTCTACTAAAAATAGAAAGAAATTAATTGGCCAACTAAAAATATATATAGAAAAAATTAGCAGGGCATGGTGGTGTGTGCCTGTAGTCCCAGCTACTCGGGAGGCTGAGGCAGGAGGATCGCTTGAGTCCAGGAGTTTGAGGTTGCTGTGAGCTAGGCTGATGCCACGGCACTCTAGCCAGGGCAACAAGAGTGAGACTCTGTCTCCAAAAAAAAAAAAAAGAATGAACGAACAAATGGGTAAAAGAAATCCATACTGAAAGTATAGTGGCCTTTCCTTGTTTCTATTTCAAAAATCTCAATCTGGCTTTGATTATAATAGGTTTATCTTTATGTTTATACATTACCTTTATACAAGCAACTTAAGACCTTTCAGAAAGCAATTACCCCTGCAGTCCCCAATCCCCAGGCTGCAGCCCGGTGCCAGTTCATGGCCTGTTAGGAAATATAATCACTTTAGCTCTGCACACCCCCCCAAACCCCCACCCCACCCTACTCCCAGTCCATGGAAAAACTGTCTTCCACAAAACTGGTCCCTGGTGCCAAAAAGGTTGGAGGATGCTGATCCCTTTAACATATATTTGCGGAGTATCTACTATATGCCATTATTATGTTCATTATTATTCAGATGGATGTTCTGAAGTACATGGAATATAGTTTTTTGGAGAATTCACAAGAAGTCCATAGAAAAACCAAAGGGAGAATTTGCAGTCCACAGAAAACTTATTGATAGTTATTATCTGGAATGGGGTATATCTGATGCCCCATTGGTATCTCTGCTCAGCTGTAACAAAGATACCTCAAAATGAATACCACCAAAAGAGAAACAAGCTTCTCCCACTAAACCTACTTCCATCCTGTGCTTCTCGTTCCTATCTCAGTAATTGGTCACACTCAGGTGATTAAGCCAGAAACCAGAGATATATCATCATTCCTCCTTCTTTATTCCTCTTTCTCCAGTTGCCAATAATAATTACTGTAATGACTCACCTATATTGAGCACTTACCCTATGGTAGGCATGGTTCTACATTCATTGCCTATATTAACTCATTTATTCTTCACAACTCTATAAAATAGAATTTACTAATTCTTAGCTATTGTACGGATAAGGAAACAGGATAGGTCCCTTGGCCTAAGTCCCCCAGACAGGAATTGGTGGAGCCAGAATCTGTACCCAGATAGTCTGGCTCCAGAACCTGTATCCTAAACTTTTATGCTGTTCAGAAAATGCTTTCTGTTTCAACCTCATTTACTGAAAATCATTCTACAAGGTATTCTTAGTCTGCTTTCCTAAATGTGTAAGTGAATATAATTTTGTCCAAGTCCTCCCTCCTTCTCTTTCTATTATGCGGCTTGGCTAGTGGAGACACCAATAGTCAAGACTACTGGACTGTGCCTATGGTAAGCTGGACCTTACTGGGACGTTGCTCTTAAACAAAAGTCCCACTAGCACTTGATTTTCCTGTTGTTTTGATACTTTTTTCTCCAAAGTGGAATATGTAAATTACTTTAGTTGAAGACTGCGATTAATCAAAGCTATACTGCAGTAGATAGTTATTAATATCAACAAGGTACATTCATCATAAACACCATTAAAAAACGGACAACCTCCCTTGAGGTTGTATTGATCTTGGAGGCGAAGTGGGCTGGAAGGCAGACAGCCCAAGCCCTACTCCCATCAAATTAAATGAATTACATACTTAAAAATAAACCACAATCCTTCTGGTACCAGTAGTGCCATCTGTAAACTGAGAAGAATAATAAAGGCCAACAACTTGAGGTTTCTGAATTAAAGTTGAAAAAAATAAATGCAATTACAAGCATAAGACAAGATGATTGCAGGTCCAAAAAGTGTCACTTTGGGGTTTTAATCTTATTCAATGTCTAAAAGCCGATACTGTGTAAGTTCACCATCAAATTAACATTCAAACAAGATACATTTTAAAGCCAAAGGGTGTGTTTTAAAGTCCCCAAAGTGACTTTAGAAAACAAAGGATATAGTACCAGCAAGAAGCTATGTGGGCAAGTCCACAGATCATATGGGCTAGGAAGAGACAAGCACTCAATGTTACCAGAAAGTTCAAGGTCAGCACTTGCAGTTTCCGTCACTCCAGTGCTCTCTTTAACAAAGCATTGTAGCATCTACTGAAAAGTTGCATTCATTCCCCAACTTGCTATTTCACCCGCCACCCATCTCTCCAGAGAATTCAATTACTTTAACATTCCCAAATCATAAGCAAATGATGCTTTTTAGGGCCTCTTTTTATTTTTTGCATCCAAAGAAATGCAAAAAATAAATAATAATAAGCCAGAAATAATTTCAACCGAAGTATGATTTTTGGATAAGCATTACTGAAAATATACAATTAATGGGAGAAGGAGCTCTAAATCTTACCTGATTTTTACAAAATACCTTAAAAATATTTGGCCAATTGAATACTTTGACCTATATGAGGTTTTTTTTTTCCCTCTCCCCTTTTCCCCACTCCCAATATCTGAAATGGAAAAGTACCTCTGCTTGTCCTTGTTGTTAAATCAGAGCATTTCAAAATAAGCCTCAGTGTGACTTTTCCTAGCAAAAGAATGTATTGTTGATTAAAACAACAAGAAAAGAAAACCAGGCCAGGAGCGGTGGCTCAGGTCTGTAATCCTAGCGCTCTGGGAGGCCGAGGTGGGAGGATTGCTCGAAGTCAGGAGTTCAAGATCAGCCTGAGCAAGAGCGAGACCCTGTCTCTACTAAAAATATAAAGAAATTAGCTGGACAACTAAAAATATATAGAAAAAATTAGCCGGGCATGGTGGCGCATGCCTGTAGTCCCAGCTACTTGGGAGGCTGAGGCAGAAGGATTACTTGAGCCCAGGAGTTTGAGGTTGCTGTGAGCTAGGCTGATG
>CAUYPO010000284.1:0-22312 GCA_963574435.1 Cheirogaleus major
GATTTTACTCACTCACCCTGTGGTGACTGGTATTTGCACTGGTGAGGCATTGACTATATGTCTATTGCTCGTTCAACACCCTTCCCAGAGGAGGAGAACCAAAGCCTGTTGCTTTCATGGTTTCCCAGATTGCTGAGCACCTAGTTAGACTTAGATGACCTGTCCTGCAGGTCTTCTTACCTGTGTCCTTCATGCTGTGGGGCTGACTCCATGGGTATATGAATGCAGGTGGCTTCATGAGCCAGGCTCCTGCCCTTTTACTCTAAGTGACTTCTAAGAGTTATGTCATAGCCCTACCCAAAACCTTCCAGTGGATTCTCATGGCTCTTTGAATAAAGAACAAATCCTTAGACTGCCCCACCTGGTACCACTCTGTCCTTGTTCCCTCTGCTTCAGTCCATGGGCTGTTTTCAAGTCTTCATGCCCCTTCTGCCACAGGGCCTTTGTTCCTGATCCCAGTGTCTGAAGCACTTTGTCACCCTCCCTGCCCTCATTCCCTCTCACCTGACCATGTTGCCACTCACCTTCAGATCTTAGCACCCTTATCACGTCTCAACATAGCTTTACCCACCACCCCAGGGACACTGCCCTTCTGAGTCAAGGCCTACCGTGGTGTGATCTGTAGCAAGCACCACAGGTATAACTTTACATTTATCGGTATAATCTCGTAATTTGTTTCTCTTCCCCTCTAGCCTGCAATATCCATGACAGCAGGGACTGCCTAATATATGGTAGACACTCAGTGAAGAGGCACTCGAGGCAAGAAAGGAGAAATGCATGGGTGGATGCCAGTCCTAAGGGGCTACAACTTAAAAATTCCTCCTTTCTCATGGAAATTCAGCACCAGGAAGTTTCTCCTGATAAGTAGAAAACCATTGGAAGTTTTCTTATCATGAGAATTTTCTGATTACAATAATATGGTAATGTAATTCTTTCCAGTTAGGTAGAAATATAAATTTTATCAAATATTGGAGAAGTACTTCTGTATTCTAATTATGAATAATTACTTTTTCATTTCATTGTGGTAAGAATACTTCATGAGAGATACACTTTTAACTCATATGTTAAGTGTACAAGACAGTATGGTTTTCCTTAGGTGCAGTGTTACAAAGAAAATCTCTAGAACTTAGTCATTTGCATAAATGAAATTTTATGCCTGTTGACTGGCAGCTCCTATTTTTTTCTTCCTCCATCCCCTGGCAACTATCATTCTATTCTTTGACTCTACAAATGTGACTATTTTATGTATTCCATATGTAGACTCCTACAGTATTTGTTTCTCTGTGACTGGATTCTTCACTCGGCATAACATCTTCCGTGTTAATCTACGTAATTGCATATTGCAGAATTTCCCTCATTAAGGCTGAGGGAAACATACATACATTGCATGTATACACCACACATTTTTTTATCCATTTGTCCACTGATGGACATTTAGGTTATCTCCACATCTTGGTTATTGCAAATAGTGCTTTAATGAACATTGAAACCGTTTCCTTTAGATTCTCCTTTCAATAATTTTTAATAAACACCTAGAATAGGAATTGCTAAATAAAATTCTTACCAGTATTTATGAACATGTACTATCAATGTGTTCTGAGCTACACCCTTTTAATCCTCCTTATAGGCCCATAGGGAAGGTGCTATAATTAACCTCATGATATAGATGAAAAACTTTAGGTTTAGGAAGGTTAAGCAATTTTCTTGATATAACAGGTAGGAGATGGTGGAGTAGAGTTTCAGACTCAGGAATATCTGAGTTCACAGTGAAAGCTCTATCATTCTCATGCCAGGAAACTCAAACTCAAGGGGAATTAAGTGGCAGGAATTCAACCCAGTTAAAATTCATCTTCTCTGTGGCCATCATTATGTGGCTTTCCCTGATTCCCTATTTCTTCTAAAGCTTTATTCTTCTTGGCAAAATTAGGTAATGAGAATTTGCCTGCATTTTCAGTTGGGCATTAAATAAGGGTGACTGGATTAGAAGACAGGAATCTAAAACTAATTTAAGACTGTTGATTTAGTGTCCTAAATTGAACTTGGCCAGGTGACTTACACACTTCATACCTCAGTCCCCACATTTGTATGGGGCTGGGGCATAATATTACCTGGTCTATGTGCATCATTGCATGTCATGACAATGAAATGAAATAAGGCAATGGAATGATTTTATAAGCAGGAAACACCCATTCAGATTCTAATTATTGTCATCATTATTATAAGGATATTTTCCTTTCATAGAGTCACCAAAAGCAAAAAAGGCAACAGAATGACACAGACCCACAGGATGAGCACTTTCCTCAGATGAGAAGTTTATGAGTCACCAACAAACAAACAAACAAACAAACAAAACACGTTTTCTCCTCTTATAACAAGTAACGCCCTTGAATCACATTGCACTTCTGACTGTACTTCAACCGCTGGGAGCCCCATTTGGATGCCCTAGATTTCTTTCTGTTGTCTGATTGCTCTGGCTAGGACTTGTAGCACTATCTTGAATAGAAGCATTGATAGAGGGCAACTTTATCTGGTTCCAGTTCTAAGTGGAAATGCTTTCAATTTTTACCCAGTTAGTATGATGTTGGCTGTGGATTTGCCATATATGGCTTGTATCATTTTTAGGTAAGCCCCATCTATGCCTAATTTGTTAAGCATTCTTATCATAAAAGGGTGTTGAATTTTTTCAAATAATTTTTCCACATCTATTGCTAGAATCATAAGGTCTATGTTTTTGCTTCTATTTATGTCATGACTTACATTTATAGATTTGCGTGTGTTAAACCATCCCTGCATCAATGAGATGAAGCCCACTTGGTCATGATGAATTATTTGTTTGATAAGCATCTGAATTTGGATTGCTAAGATTTTTTTTGAGAATTTTTGCATCTATATTCATAAGGGATATTGGTTTGCAGTTTTTTATTGTTGTTGTTGTGTCCTTTCCTGGTTTTGGCATCAGGGTTATGTTGGCTTCATAAACTGTATTGGGGAAAATTGCTTCCTTCTCTATGTTTTGGAATAATTTCTGCAGGATAGGCACCAGTTCTTCATTGTAGGTCTGGTAAAATTCCAGTGTGAAACCATCTGGTCCAGGACTTTTCTTTTTAGGAAGTATTTTTATTGCTATTTCAATTTCAGTACTTGATATTGGTCTGTTCAAGAATTCTGTTTCTTCTTGACTGAGCCTAAGAAGGCTATGTGTTTCTAAGATTTTGTCCATTTCCTCCAAATTTTCCAGTTTATGTGCATAAAGATTTTTGTAGTATTCATGGATGATATTTTGTATCTCTGTGGCATCAGTGGTAATTTCTCCTTTTTCATTCCTGATGGAGCTTATTAGACTTCTTTGTTTTCTGCTTTTCATTAATCTAGCCAAAAGCATGTCAATTTTGTTCATTTTTTCAAAGAACCATCTTTTTGTTTTATTAATCTTCTATATAGCTTTTTTGTTGTCAATTTAATTTAATTCTGCTTGGATCTTATTAATTTCACTTCTTATGCTGGATTTGGGATTGGTTTATTCATTCTTTTCCAGTTTTTGAGAAGATTCATTAGATTGTCTACTTGTGATCTTTTTGTATTTTGGATGTAGGCATTTATGGAAATAAATTTTCTTCTCAGGACTGCTTTAGCTGTGTCCCACAGAATTTTATAACTTGTGTCTTCTTTGTCATTTAGTTCAAAGAATCTATTGATTTCCATCTTGGTTTCCTCATTTATGAAATAATCGCTCAGCAGAAGGTTGTTTAGTTTCAATGACTTTGTGTAGATATGAGAGTTTCTGTTGTGGTTGATTTCTAATTTTATTCATCTGTGATCTGAGAAGATGAATGGTATAATTTCGATTTTTTAAAATTTTTTGAGACATGCTTTGTGATCTATGATATGGTCAATCTTAGAGAATGTCCCATGGGCTGATGAGAAAAACATATCTTGAGTGGTTTTGGGGTGAACTGGTCTGTAAATGTCAGTCAGGCCCATTTGTTCTAGAATTTTGTTTAAGTCCATTATTTCTTTGTTAATATTCTGTTTGGAGTATCTTTCCTGTGCTTTAAGAGGGGGGTTGAAGTCTCTGGCTATTATGGTGTTACTGTTTATCATTTTGATTAGATCAAGTAGAGTTTGCTTTATGAATCTTGGTGGACCTACGTTGGGTGCATAAATTTTTAGAATTGTTATGTCTTCTTATTGAACTGTACTCTTCACCATTATATAGTGATCCTCTTTGTCTTTCATCACTTTTGTTGACTTAAAGACTAAGTTATCTGGAATCAAAACTGCCACACCAGCCTTCTTTTGGCTTTTGTTTCTTTGAAATATTGTTTTTCACCCCTTTGCCTTGAGTCTGAATACATCCTTGCAGGTTAGATGAATTTTGTGAAGACAGCAGATACTTTGCTTGTGTGTATTTATCCATTTGGCCAGCCTATGTCTCTTTAGTGGGCAGTTTAAGCCATTCACACTTATTGAGAAAAATTAGAGATGGGGCAAATTTCTGTTCATCCTGCTGAGCTGAACTTTGTTGCTGTGTTTTCTCTCTTGAGCCATTGTGGTATATGGCCTTTGATCTGTAGTTTTTGAGTGGATTTACATTCATGAGTGTTTCTTGTGCTGATCCGTGGGTAACACTGTTTTGAGTACTTCTTGAAGGGCTGGTCTTGTCTTGTTGAATTCCTTCTTATCTGAGAATGTCTTGATTTCTCCTTCATGTAAAAAACTTAGTTTTGCAGGGAACAAGATTCTAGGCTGGGCATTATTCTGTTTCAGAAGAGTGAGAATGGGGCCCCAGTCTGTCCTTGCTTGTAATGTTTCAGTAGAGAAATCTGGAGTTATTCGGATTGGCTTTCCTTTTTATGTTACTTGCTTCTTTCATCTTACAGCTCGTAGAAGGGCCTCTTTAGTTGATGAAAATGTAGCATACTATATAAGGTAGCATAGTATATAAACTCTCTTTTAAGGTAGCATAGTGTATAAACTCTCTTTTATCTTGCCTTTTTCACTTATTAATATAGCCAGGAAATCACTGTATGTCAGTATGTAAAGATCTTTCTTACTCTTTCTAGGGCTGCATAGTACTCCATAAACTAGTCCTCTATAAATGGTCATTTAGCTTCTTTACAATTTTTCTACTACAAACAATCCTGCAATAAATAACCTTGGTGCATATGTTGTGTTATATTTGTGGAGGTGTATCTTCTGATTAAATTACTTGAAGTGAGATTGCTGTGTCAAAAAATAAAAATATTACTAAATCTCTCTCCAGTGGAGTCATTTAATTTCACACTCCCACTAGCAGTGTTTGAGCAACTGTTTTCATACAGTATTGCCCACAGAATGTGTTGCTAAGCTTGCCAAAACTCTTCCATCCTCACTCTCAGCTAATGATTTTGCTTCCTACTTAACTGAGAAAATTGAAGCTATGAGACTACACGGACTCTAATTGCCACCACCTTTGTGCCTGTGCTCTCTGGCATTTTGCCTATCACCATAGATGAGCTGTCCTTGCACCTTCTAATGCCACTTATGCATTTGATCCCTTCTCTCTCACCTATTGAAGTACATGACTCCATTTTTTTTTACATCCTCTCTCCTATATCTTTAATATTTTGCTCTCTACTGGATCATTCCCACCAGCATACAAATAAGTTGTTATTTCTGAGAGAGAGAGAGAGAGAGAGAGACTTCCTTAGGGTGGAGACACCTGAAAAATATGGGGTTGAGTAAGAAGAGAAAAAAACATACTTTCTGCTGCTGGTGAAGAAATGGAAACATTCTCTATTAATGATCTGGAAATAAATCCACCTGGTAAAAGTGTTCTACACCAGGGACTCTCAAACTTTAGTGTGCCTCAGAATCACCTGAAGTGTTTGTTAAGTCACAGAGTTTCTAATTCAGGAGGCTTGGGGCAGGGCCCCCTAGAATTTGCATTGTTTGGTTCATTTATTATTTAAGTGGATTTAGGGGGTACAAGTGGATTATTGTTACATGGATGAATTGCACCATGGAGAAGTCTAGGCTTTAATTTGCCCATCAGCTAAATAGTGTAACTGAACCCAATAGGTAATTTTTCATCTTGTACATCCTCCCCCCATCCCCTTGCTGAGTCTCCAATTTCCATAAGACACTCTGTAGGACCATGCATACCCATTGTTTATCTCCCATTTGTAAGTAAGAATATGCAGTATTTGGATTTTTGTTCCTGGGTTACATCACTTAGAACAATGGACTCCAGTTCCACCCAAGTTGCTGCTGTGTGTGTATGTGTGTGTGTATATGTGTGTGTGTGTGTGTGTGTGTGTGTGTGAGAGAGAGAGAGAGAGAGAGAGAGAGAGGAGAGAGAGAGAGAGAGAGAGAGAGAGAGAGAAGAGAGAGAGAGAGAGAGTTTGTGTGTGTACACCCCACATTAGAGAGACTCTCTAAAAGAAAAGATGTTTATTTAGGAATAGAGTATTGCAATGGGAATAATATGCATGTCGTTGTAAACTATATGTGTATTTGGGAAAGTAAAGAAGGATAAAATTTTTTAAAGGCAAAATGAGGAAGATTACATATTTGTTTTGAAATCAGTGATTCGTAGAACTGGTGTGCAGTGCTCACTTGAGCCCTTTGAATTCTTCACTTCCATGGCTTACCTTTTCTGCCCTGGTGAGTCTTCTCTCAGTTGAGCTTCTCTCCTTTTGGTAGAGGCTTTTTGACTATATTTGGGATCTGGTTTAAATAAGGCTGCCTTAACAAAGGATCATACATCCTTCCTGGGATGATAAAAGACTTTTTGTCTTCTATGAAAAGTCCTTTCTGATATAAAGACAAGTGTGTTTCTGGATTGAGTACTCTTGGTTTCTACAGAATTTATATTCTGTCTGTGAGACATATCTTCTCCAAATTGTGTGACTACTTTAACATTTCATTTGATCACGCTTAGGTTAAAATTTTTGTAAACACTTGTATATTGGTTCATTTTGATTTGTTTGACTCTGTACTGTTGTTTGTTTCTGAAAATCTTCCAAGAGCAAAAGTAAATATTCTAAATAGTGGGCACAGGATGGCTAATTAAAATACTGGTCTAAACTCCTGACATTCTCTGACAAGAGTTATAGGATTTTCTTTGCTCTCAAGAGATTAATAAGAAACAGAATGACATTCACAAACATTAAGACATACCAGGTTTTCTGAAGCTCTATGGCCCAATCTTGTGCACATTTTTAAGCTGATGGACAAATTAAATCAGGAAAATTCAGAGCTCAAATCTTGTTATTCAAAAACACCTACAGCTATAGAGTTAACATGTAGAGTCTTCCAAGTTCTCTGTTTATTTTTTTTTTTCCTGCCTACTCTGAATCTGCTGGCTTTTCTATTAGTGTTGAGTTAAAACTCACTGCTTATGGCACTCCAGCCAAGATTTTTAAAAAAGAAGTATTAAAGGGCTTTTAGATCAATGGCTTTACAAATTACAACAGCTCCATGGTAACCATTCACCTAGATACCTTTTAGAAATATAAATTTAGGTTTGCCTAACAATTGCATACAATGATAAAACACTTAC
Organism: Cheirogaleus major; assembly: GCA_963574435.1. Lineage (NCBI taxonomy): Eukaryota > Metazoa > Chordata > Mammalia > Primates > Cheirogaleidae > Cheirogaleus > Cheirogaleus major. Next base: position 7,544 of record CAUYPO010000284.1, read on the forward strand.
TTAAAAAGTTAACAATCTAAAAAATAAAACTACAGAAATTCTTTCCTGCCCACATTTACCAACCAGGCAAACCAGACTGTCAAACAAAAGAGAGATTTGTTACTATAATAATTCAAGGCTACTTGGAGATTTTATTTTTGTCATACAATTCAGTCAATCCTAGCTAAAGTATAAACATCAAAAATTTAACCCCACACTCATTTAAAACTAAAAAAAAAGTATAAAAAAGATTTGTTAAAAGCAAACTGTCATAAGAACTACTTTACCCAAAATTTTGGTCCATAACCTTCATTAGATTATCTACTGGGGCAAATAAAGTTTAGCCACGTAAACAGGTCCCAACTTTGTCAGAAATATAATTTGGATACAACTGCCTTTTATAAACTGGTGAGTTTATATGACTATTTCATAACTAAAAATCTAAAATAAAAGCTAAAAGATCTTTATTTGTGTGTGTATTTGTATTTAGATTTGTTTACACATATGTACATGTATTATGTTATATATTGTATCTATTAATACATGGCAAAATCTGGCATAGTCAGCTAGATATCTCTTAAAGATAAATGAGTGTTCATATACAATATATAGTTCACCAAAATACCTTTTAGTTCCTGTGACTTAAGTAAATCTTTAATAAATAAGCAGACTTTGCCAGGCTTGGTGGCTCACACCTGTAATCCTAGAACTCTGGGGGCCGAGGCGGGAGGATCGCTTGAGCTCGGGAGTATGAGACCAGCCTGAGCAAAAGCGAGACCTCGTCTCTACTAAAAAAATAGAAAGAAATTAGCTGGACAACTAACTAACTAAATATATATATATATATATGAGCCAGGCATGGTGGCACATGCCTGTAGTCCCAGCTACTTGGGAGGCTGAGGCAGAAGGATCGCTTGAGCCCAGAAGTTTGAGGTTTCTGTGAGCTAGGCTGACGCCACGGCACTCTAGCCCAGGCAACAGAGTAAGACTCTGTCTCAATAAATAAATAAATTAATTTAATTAAATAAAAATAAATAAGCTTGATTTTAAAATTATTGGTAAAATAAAAACAAAAAGTCTTCAAAATTGTCAACATATATTTTTGCTTGGGTTTACTAGCCAACCTGTTTTAGATTCATCTCTGCTAGATATTTTAAGATGTCAGTGTTTGACACATAGATTATAAAACTATAAACCCAGCCTAAAACAAAATATTCTGTGTAATATTTTGATAAGTAAGTTGGTTTAATAAAAAAGCTGTATCTTCTGAGTTATTGGCAAAATATGCATATTAATCTTTAAGGCTCTTACTTAAGTGAACTCCTTATATTCACAGGCTATAAAAATGGTTAACAGAAAAATAACTTAAAATGAGATAATGCATGTAAAGCACTCAGCAAAATGTCTGGCACATAATACATATATAATAAATTATATATTCATTTATTAACAAGAGGAAAAATAAAATGATAACTAGCTTTGTCTACTATCTCAGTTCTCATTAGTAATCTAGGTAAACTGTTAAAATAAATTAGGTAAATAAAATGAGAGAAATGCTTATATATAAACTTTTCATGTAATTTCAAATCTTAAAGTTATGTTATGTTAAATTAAATTAAATTTCTCATTAAATGTCTGGGTTGTTTCCAAATAAAACTTAAACAATATATTATAGAGAAATATATTTCTAAAAATTATAAAATGCTTCTCATCTATAAAATACTGATATGTAACAGACAATTCAAAATTTATTACTTCCCAAGTTCTTACTAAAATTTAAGGTTACTAAGAATTGAAAATTCTAATTTATACATATAATTCTATACATAAAATATGCCCAAAAAGTAAGATGTGTTTTTAATTTAAAAATTATTTTTATAAATAAAAATGTGTTTTGTAATTTAAAAACAATTTTGTCTAATTTGGAAGTTATTTAAAAATTGTTTCAAAATATAAAACAAAATTTAAAAATAGTAAGAGAGATTTTTAAAATTATAGATATACAGATACATCTTAGTTAAAAAAGGTTAAAAATAATTCTGTATAAAAAATATTTTATAATAAATATTTGTCCTAAAGTAAAATGACTAGTTATTTGAAAAAGACAAATAGGAGAAAGAACAAAAAGCCCAAACATGTCATAAATGGTCTGCATAAGTCATAATAAGGTTCATGAAAATTTTACAGATTTTTTTGTAATCACATTAACTATAATTTTATACAAAATATTTATATCTTTCTAAAAATTGAGCTTTCATATTAAAAATACACTAATACAAAACTTTAAAAAATTGGTCCCCTATGTAAAAACAATGTTTTCTTAAAATATTAATTTGATCTTAGTAAAATTACAATAGGTTTTGATTTTTAATTCTAAAATCTATTTCTTTAACAGTCATCTTCTAAACTATTTCTATTTCTCCATTAGATGTAATTAATTTCCCTAGTTAAGTTTAGAAATACTGTCTTTATAATTTAAGTTAATGTCATTTCTAAAGATAAAATTTTTCTTTTTAAAACTTCTCAGATTTATATCTCAAAAGTTCCACTTTTACTGTACCTTACTACATGGGATTTGCAGGGCATACACCATTACCTTTTGTTCTTTCTCCCCTTGAAAAAGGTATAATCTTGTTGCTTGGGGTGATAACTCTCTCCTACAACCTTTTTGTCAACTCCAGTAATTTCTTTTCTCTCCAGTCCTAACTCTGCTGTTATGGCCTGACACGAAAATGTTTATCTTAAGGCCTTAAAAAACAATGTTTTCCTTCAGTATAACTTAATTCTGTGCTATTAGCTTTTCTTTTTCTTTTCTTTTTATTAATTTCAGCATATTATGTGGGTACAAATGTTTAGGTTACGTATGTTGCCTTAACCCCCCTTCACTCCCAATGGAGTTAGAGTTTCATGCATGTCCATCCCCCAGATGGTGGGAATCCCACTAATTATGTATGTATATACACATCCCTTTCTCCCTCCCTCATCTGCCTGATGCCCAATAAATGTAATTCCTATATGTCCACTTAGGTGTTGATCAGTTAATACCAATTTGCTGGTGAGTACACGGGGTGCTTGTTTTTCCATTCTTGGGATACTTCGCTTAGTAGAATGTGTTCCAGCTCTATCCAGGAAAATACAAGAGGTGCTATATCACAATTGTTTCTTATAGCTGAATAGTACTCCATGGTATACATATACCACATTTTATTAATCCAGTAATGCATTGATGGGCACTTGAGTTGTTTCCACATCTTTGCAATTGTGAATTGTGCTGCTATAAACATTCGAGTACAGATGTCTTTTTTATAGAGTGTCTTTTGTTCTTTTGGGTAGATGCCCAGTAATGGGATTGCTGGATCAAATGGTAGATCTACTTGTATCTCTGTAAGGTATCTCCATATTGCTTTCCACAGAGGTTGCACTAGCTTGCAGTCCCACCAGCAGCGTACCTTTCACCTCTCACAAAAATCAACTCACGCTGGGTGACAGACTTAAACCTTAGGTGTGAAACTATTAGAATTCTAGAGGAAAACATTGGAAATACTCTTCTAGACATTGGCCTAGGCAAATAATTTATGAAGAAGACCCCAAAGGCAATCACAGCAGCAACAACAAAAATAAATTAAAAGGACCTGATCAAGTTAAAAAGCTTCTGCACAGCCAAAGAAATAGTCACGAGAGCAAACAGACAACCTACAGAATAGGAGAAAATTTTCACAAGCTACACATCCGATAAAGGGCTGATAATTAAAATCTATCTAGAACTCAGGGAAATCAGCAAGAAAAAAATCAAACAACCCTATTAAAAAGTGGGCAAAGGGCATGAACAGAAACTTTTCAAAAGAAGACAGAATAAAGGCCAACAAACATGAAAAATGCTCAACATCTCTAATCATCAGGGAAATGCAAATCAAAACCACAATGAGATATCACTTATCTCCAGTGAGAATGGCCTTTATCAAAAAGTCCCAAAACAATAAATGTTGGCGTGGTTGTGGAGAGATAGGAACACTCCTACACTGCTGGTGGGACTGCAAACTAGCTTTTCTTGATATGTCTGATTTGTTCCATATAACCAGGAAACTTCCCATGTTGTTACTAAGAGCCATGTATTCCCCTACTCAAGGTACTAGTTTTCTTGTTTATATTCCTTTATAATATAGTGTACACTCACAATCCTGGACATACTCTTCTTGTATCAAATTAAATTCAAGTACCCTTTTTGTTAGGTTTGACTTCATGGTTATGTAAATGAGCTTTCCATAAGAGAAAACAATCACACTGTAAGAGATTTATCTTTATCTTTTTGGTAACTGGCCTTAAAAAATATTTTATGTTTTATGAAGATACTTTCCTATGTTGTCTTTGTTAGGTTTTTGATTACTTAGAAAACCTGAGCTTTAAAAGAGTTAAGGGTTTTACATCATGTAACTTTCTGTATTGCTTTTTAAATCTTTTAAAACTTTTTTTAAAGGTTAAATAAATAACTATTATTTTACAGTGACTTGTGATTCTGTTTTAATCAAATCTTTTGACATCTTTGACAGGTTTCTCCAGAATCAAAATCCTGAGTGAAGTCTTTGGGGCCAAAAATTAACTTTGAGATATTTCAGTTGGGCCCTTGGAGAGCCTCAAAAAATCTCTCTCTTTTGTAGAGATATTAAATGATTAGACTTAGTTAATAAATTATGTAAGAGACATTGTCAAATGATAAAGTGATACCAGATCTTCTTTCAGTTGCATTTATAGACATGTTATTAATATAAATGTTCCAAAAATTATATAAATTTATAAAAAACTAATGTGTTATCAGTCACAATTTTGATTGTTATATCTTCTCTAAAGTTATATTTATATAAATATTTTATTAATATAAATATTCCAAAAAATTTATAAAAATCTAATGATTCTGATGGGAAGCTATCAGTCATAGTTATGTTTGTTATCTTAAAATGTTACATGTAATAAAAATAACTAAATTTCCTTGTCAATTAAAAACTTTCACCTAACTTTAACCATAACTAGTCTAAGATTTTGTCATCCACAGTTATTGTTTTAAATTCTTCTCTAAAAATATTTACAATCAGCTCTAGTCCAAAACTGCTTTTCATAAAAAAAGACTCTTATGAATACTTTTAAACACAAATTTCTATAACTTTAAGATCAATAGGGTAAATAAAAATTTCCAAAACTCTAATAAAAAAACTGATGAGTTCATAAAACTACTAATCAAAATGTAACAAAACAAAAAATTAATTATGTAATGTTAAGTAATTAATAATGGTTTTTGACTTTTATTTAAAACATTGCTGGTTCTTTACTTAAATGTTTACTTTTTCAGATTTTAAAAAATCGCATAAGCTATCTATAATTTACAACAATTTGGCAAAGTACATTTTTGTAAACAAATACAAAAATATTTACTTTTTCTCTTTATTTAATTCCTCCAAAATTCAAAAACTGTCAGTATTCTTATTTTTATTTATGTAAGTTAAATAAAACCTCTCTCTTTATAAATAAGACACAAGTAAAAACATTGGTTATATTACCAAGACTTTGACTAAAATATCATATTTTAAAACATACATAAAATGCTTCAAGAGTTCCCAGCCTTACAGTGAGTGAGTAAAAATTGTCACTTCCTGAGAGGCCCAAAAACCTTAAGACTATACATAAAATCTACAGTCTGATATGGTTTTGCCTTCTGGCCTCACAAGGTTTTTAAATCTGAAATTCCTACACAATGTAAAAAAAAAGTTATATTTTAAAAAAACTTATAATGCACCTGTTATTAAATGATAGCCCTATACACTGTTTTCAAGTTCTTATTTCCTTGTATACTGGACTAGATCCTAATTTCCTCCAATACTTGACTACAACTCTCCAACTAAAAAACAAAAGCTTCTCTGTTCCTAAGGCTCTATAAGCTAAAACTAGATAAATTTTTAAAAACAAGCTTCATATTGAATATATAGAAGACACAAAAAGTTTACCCAACCACCCAATATCATGATCAAAGACATTCAAACTACAAATCAGGAGAAAAAGCTGATGTTTTCACACTTTAAACAGCTTTCCCAAAGACGTCAAAACAAAACTCCATATCATAATGAAATGCTATCCCACTTAATATTAACTTTTTCACTTGACAAAATAATGGTGTTATTAAAATTCACAATCAATAGCTTCTCCTGGTAACTTAAGAAAATCTAACCTAAAAAATCCTTTAGTGTCCATTGGTTAAATTTAAAAATGTCTGCGCTATTGCTAATACTATGTATTGCACCTAGATAAATTCCTCTAAAAGTGTTGAGACCTTTATACACAAAGTAAAAATACAAGCCACGTGGTTACAATAGGTCTCATCTAATTCCCTTTGGTCATTTAATTTATTCACTTAGTTGTCTTTAAACCTAGGTTCATGGCTCAAAACCATAATACAAACTAAATATGTCATATTACTATCAATTTTATATTTTCCCTTTTTAAACTTTATATCTATTGTTAAATTTTTATGAAAGTGCAACTCCTAATAAAATAATATGAACCCAGTACTTTAAGATGATTACAAAAGACCACAATACAAAATTAGACTTAGTAATAGACTCCAGGTAAACTTAGCCTGCGAGTCACTTTCTTCGAATCTCCCTTGTTGCTCAAATGTGGCTAAAAGTGTTTTAACACTGATTCCTAGTCACCAATCACTCCCCCTAGAGTAAAATGAGACCAACAACTGGGATAGTCCCAGCACCAAAAGACATTGAAACCTAACAACAAGATAAGATAATTAATCAGTGATGCTTTCAGAAAAAAGATCTTGATCAAAAAGAGAAAATGAAAAAGTGATCAAAATCAAAATGTACTCACTATTGTTATGAAAACCCTCACAAATAGAGGCAGGAAAGGCCATAAAGAAAGGGTTCTCTCTCATGCTTGCATGATTGATAACAAAAACTATCACAAAAGTCTAAAAAGCCCACAACCTTACACAATAGCCATCACAACCTTACACAAAAAATACTTCTGCAAGAACATTAGCCCAGTAATTGCCTATCCAAACTTGAACTGGCATCACCCTTGTTATTGATCTTTGTAGCCAAAGATAATTATTTCAAAACGATTATATAATATTCCACATTTTTACCTTTAAAAATCTTTGTCTTCCTTACCTCCCTAAATACACACATAGTTTATTATAATATGTGTATTCCCAATACAATACTCTGTTCCCAAACAAACATCTTTTCTTTTAGAGAGCCTCTCTCTGTTATTTAAATTGACAGAAATATGTATGGATTCACAAGAAGTTGCAAAGACAAAAAAGAAGGATCTATGTATCTATCCTTCACCCAGTTTCTCTCAATGGTTACAACTTACATAACTACAGTACAATATCAAAACCCAGAAACTAGCATTGGTACAATGTGTGTCTATAGTTTATTCCATTTGATCACCTGTATAGATTCATTGTAACAATCACTGAAATCCAGATACAGAGGTACAGTATGTCCTCAATGTCCTGGATAGGTTCTAGGAAACTACAACTTTAGGTGAAACGACTCATAATAAAACAAATTTTACCATAGGCTAACTGATATAAACAAGAGTTAAGTTTCTGTGGTATATTTCTGGTCCCAAAAACATTACCAAACTTCTAAATAAAGACCCAAAATATTTCTAATGTTAAACATTGAGATAAATGTGTGCTATACTTACATTTAAGAAAAATTAACAAAAACAAGTAAGATAAGTATTTACCCGATTTTTGGCAAATCAGTGAGTGATGGTGGCCATAGTGGTGGTGAGTTAAATCAAGGAATAAATGTTAGCAAAGTAAAAATTGTAAATAGCACCTTCTACCACAATGCAGTTCAAAAACAAACAACATATATGGTAGACTCACTGGGTGCTTTCTTACCATGTAGTTTATTGTCACGCATTGATATGATTACCATCGACTTTACAAATTTTTATTTCACAATAATTTGTTTTCATTCATTGACTCATTTTCCAACCCATTTATTCCAGTTCAGGGTCGCAGATGGCCAAAGCCTGTCCCCATGGCAGCCCAGGGCACAAGGAGGGAACCCATCCTTGCTGGAACACCACTCCATCGCAGAACCAACTCTCTCTCTCTCTCTCTCTCTCTCTCTCTCTCTCTCTCTCTCTCTCTCATACACACACACACACACACACACACACACACACACACACACACACAGAGGCTTGCTCAGACTGGGACAATTTAGACATGCCGAGTCACCTAACATGCACAGCTTTGGGATATGGGAGGAAACTGGAAGACCTGGAGAAAACCAATGCAGATATGGGGAGAAAGTGCAAACTCCACACAGACAGTGGCCTCAGCCGGGAATCTTTTTTTTCCCCCATCAACGTTATCATGAAATGTTGTCGAATGAAACGAGTTATTCAAGGACCTGTTGTATTCCATCAACACAAAAGTCTCCTTAGTGCTACTCATTTATAGTTACATCCAACCCCTCTCCTCTACATAATCTATTTTTAACTATTTAAGGAATGTGCTACTGCAGACGGGATTTTCCTATCATGACACATGTATACCTAAAAACTCCAAGAGCAATCCTGCATCATTTTCATGGCCAAGAAATTCCTGACAACTTGTTAAACCTCTGTTTTGAGCCTTGGGATCACAGCTATTAGTTTGCTTTACTGCCATAAAAAATTTGAGCTATATAATAGTCTTTCTAGGGATTTTTAACATTCAAATATATTTTGGTTAACTTATTCTATTCTTGTCCTGGTTGAAGCATGAATTTTTTTAAAAAAAAAATCTCCTTGGTAAGCGATTGTTTAAAATGCCTGCTCCAATGACCTAGTTACATGCTCAATAAGACAATGCAATCTGGACCCAGGGCTCTGAGGAATAACATGTGATAACTTCTCTCCAATGTGAGAAAGAGCTATAAGTCATAAGTGTTTAAATTGCAAACCCTCTCATTGCAATGGAAACATTCCCCCTATGTTACTTCGCCCAATCTGCATCATTTTTCTTCTCCTATACTACCATCCTTCCCTTTTCCAGCTGCTATTCCTATAATAAGATTTCTTCTCCCCACCTATTTATAACAATCTCCGCCCATCCCCAACAAAGACACTGAAGTCAATTCTACCTGTAGAAGTTTGGCTGGCTATCGCACAATTTTCAAGGATATGAATATGGTTATACATTTTTTACAACAAAATTGGAATCCAAGTATACAGAGTTTTGTAATCTGCTTTTTTCACTCTACACATGAGCATTTTTCCATGTCACTAAGATTTCATTATTTTTAAGGGCTGAATAAGGAGAATTCTGGCAAAAGAGCAGATTGAGCTGATGTGGATACATACCTCATGCTAAAAACATTTAGGAATGCTGGATAAAATATAATATCCAAACAAAGTAATTGCAATACAAAGCCTAGCTTGAAAGGAAAGTAAATTTCCAGAGTTCATAAGGGAATAAAGAAATCAGAGCCAGAATGAGGGCGACTGTCTCAGGTTTAGCATGAAAAATTACGCATCCAGGGAAACTCCTCCATCCTGGGTAACCAGAACGGTTAGCCATCCTTACCCAGGGCAGTAAGGGGAAGCTAACATGCAATGGACTTGCAGGTTTTTGGGGCCACATTTGGGCTCTAGGAGCTGGATCTAGCACTCTTAAGTCTCTTATTAGTCCCAATTATTTGTTGATTCTCTTGGATTTTCTATGTAAATAATATTGTATGCAAATGACTTAAGTTGTCTCTTTTAGTCTTTAGAAGTCATTTATTTCTCATATAATTTCTTTGGCTAGATTCCCTAGCATTATGTTAAGTAGTAGCTAGCTGTGATAACAAGCATCATTGTCTTGCTCTTGGCATTAAAAGGAATGCTTTTAAATTTTCTTCACGAAATATTTTTATTTTAGTTTACTTTAATAAGGTTAGGGGAGTTCCCTTCTATTTCTAGCTTACTAGTAATTCTTTAAACCATAACTAGTTGCTGACATTTATCAATTGCTTTCTTCTGTACCTTTTCAGAAAACCATGTAATTATTATCCTTTAGTCCATTAATGTAATTAATTTCCTGTACACTCCAGCATTGAAACACCCTTACACTCCTGGAATAAAGTCTACTTAATATATTGTTATATTATGGATAGATAGATAGACTTGTAGGATTTTTGTACCTGTGTCCGTAAGTTAAATTGACCTCTAACATTCTTTTCTTGCACTATCTTTATTTGGTTGTAATATCTATAACATTAGTTTCATAAACATGAAAAACAGCTTTTTTTCTGTTGTTCTACTTTCTAGAACAATTTGTATAAGATTGGGATTATTTGTTCTGAAAGTTCAGTAAAATTCACCTGAAAAAACTGGAGTCTGATCCTGTGGACAATTTGGGGAAAGTAGAGTGCAACTAGAGGCCTTTACACCCTAACCACTCTGCCACCTGTAGGCCCTATCTCCTACATTTCCTTTCATATACTGGCCCTGCCCAGAGGTCTTTGATAGACTTTTAGTTGTTAGGCTTTTAGACGTTTAGTTGTTAAATGTGACAGTGAGTTCCATTAACTCCTCTATGACTCTTTTGGCATTGGCAGGGGTGAAGGTGGGGGAAGGAGCCATATATGGTAACTTCATTCGCCATATATGACAACTTCTGTTCAGTGTAACCTTAGCTTGCTGATTTAAAAGACTTTTGCAAGAGGAAACTTAGGCCTTTTAAAAGTTTCTTAATTGCCTTTCTTTTCTCTTATGGCACATTCTGACTTATTCTTTACCTTTCCAATGTCATCTCTCTTACCTCTTTGCTCAAAATTCCTTAGAAATTTGGGAAGTGTTTCCCTGCTCTACCCACCACAAGAAATATTAGGCACCTCTCCTCTGTGTTCCTACAGCAGTGATCAGTTTACAAATGTAAGGCACTGTTTACGAAAGTCTGACTCATTAGATTGCAAGCTTCTTAAGGTCTTGAGGGGAAAGACTATGGTTGTTTGTTTCTATGCCCTCCCAGTATTTAACACAGTATCTAACATACAGTAGGAGCTTGTTAAATTGCTGAATGAATGATAGAATTACAGATGGTTTTATTATCTGATAGTATCTTATAATACCTAATATATATTGTCTGTTATTTTCACAGAACTTTACCAAAGTGGAAGACAAGAAAGGTTCTTTTTTATCATTTGGGCCAATATCACACAAGTAGTGTGTACAAGACATGAGTAAAAGGATTTAGGAGTCCTAACTACCAAGCAATGGACCTACCCATAGAGTTCTACCTCTCACACTTCCCCTCACCTATCAAATCATAGTTTCAGTGTATTTAGAACAGTATTATTCTCAACTTTTTTACAAATTCACATTCAAAAGATCATATCTGCCTATTTATTCTGTCTTCACTTATTGTATCCTGCCAGCTAGTGAGCAGTGGCTTTGTGGTTCTGTCCTCATGGTATACACAGCCAGGCTTGGCTGTGCATGAGATTATAATGAATGAGATCTTGATAAGCCTCAATTCAGCAGCAAACACATATGCAAAATGTAGACGTCATGAGAGCAAATGTATTTGTCCATTTTGCTCACTGCTATATCCCCAGTGCCTAGGACAGTGCTTGACAAAAAAAATTGGTGCTCTATAAACATTTCTTGAATGGATGAATGGATTGCTGAGTATAGCATTCTGATAGTACTATAAACGGGATACTCTGCTTTGTATATGTGCTTCTGCAAAATTCAAGCCAACAAAATATTTAAGGAGAGCTTATTATACACAATACACTTTGCTAGGCACTGCACCAGTCCCAAGGGTTAACCTATTCACCAAGGCTGGTTTCATAGGTGTGCAATCTGTGCAGTCACACAGGGCCTCATTCTTAGAAGGGACTCATGTTGGTTTAATGCTCTTCTGTTGCTGTCTTGAAATTCTTAATCAATTTGAACATGGGACCCAACATTTTATTTTTGCACTAGACCCCACATATTATAAAGCCAGTCCTGCTATTCCTGAATACCTTTCCATTAGAGTTTGACCTCCCTATGCTCTGTCTTCTACCCTGAAATTATAACCCATCTATGACTACATTCTCTTGGCAAGCCCCCTGCCTGAGATCTAGGGCAGGCAGCAGCTAAACCTGGACTACCTACATATTATAGCTTGGACTGAGGCTCTGAATTCAGCCTGGCAATCCCACAGTAGTTACTATGTTTTCCTAGTCCTCCCAAGGGAAAGTTGAATTTAGACCATAAATAGACAAAAAATATTCACAAAATACCATAATGAATAAAATTTTCCTTTATTACACTAAAGAGCCACTTATTTTATAGAGCTTCCATTGTCTGTGATGCTGATGCTAATATCCAAGAGAAATCTTGTCATCATTGTCCAGGTGACTGAACTTTACATATATCCAGATTCTTTACCAAAGTGTGCTTATCCAGAGGCTGAAGTAAAAGAGCTTTGGTTTTGACCATTTGGTGATTCTTGCTTTAAACTCTCAATGTCCATGGAGTTAAGAAGAATGTCCATTACCTAGCTGTTTTATTACTTATTTCTACCCAGAGAATTTATTTTGTTGCTCTTTTTTATTTGGTTTCCCCTGAATACAGTTCTTCAAATTTAGAGCAACAATATCAGATTCTTGGGGAATTGCTTTAAAAGCAAACATTTGTCTACTGAAAGCTGGTGATCATTTGGTACACATGATGACTTTTTTGTAAGATTTCAGTTTGCCTTGGAAGTGCCTGTTCATCGTGGCAAAAAATGAAGAACCCTACAAATCATCTTTGTTTCTGATTCAATCAAACAATATGTATTTTATTTATTAGCACCTACTATGTGCTAGACACTGTCCTAGGCATTTGGGATTAGAATGGTTAATTTTATGTGTCAATTTGACTGGGCCATGGGGTGTCCATATATTTGGTCAAACATTATTCTGGGTAAGTCTGTGAGGGTGTTTTTGGATGAGATTAACATTTAAATTGGTAGACTGAGTAAAGCAGATTTTCCTCCCTCATGTGAGTGGGCCTCATCCAAACAGTTGGCGGTCTGAGTAAAACAAAAAGGGTAACCCTCAGAAAGAATTCCTCCTGCTTAAATACCTTTGAACTGAAACATTGGCTCTTCCCGGGTCTCAAGCCCACCAGCCTTTGAATGGTAACTACACCATCAGCATTTCTGATTCTCAGGCCTTTAAACTCAGACTGAAACTAAATCATTAGCTCCCCTGGATTTCCAGCTTTCTGACTCACCCTACACATTTTGGGACTCGTCCACGTTCACCTCCATAATCACATGAGCCAATTTCCTATAATAAATTTCCTTACATGTATATAATATATAATATATATACTATATATATACACTATATGCGTGTGTGTGTATATATATATATGTGTGTGTGTATACACATAACACACCCTATTGATATCTGCACAGATTGCTCCCTTACTTCCTCAGGTTTTTACTCAAATATTAATACCGTATTCTCAGCAAGGCCTTTTTTGGCCACCCTCATATACTCAAGTTCTTTTCCCTGCTATTTTTTTTCTCCTTAGCACACATTATTTAACATACTATGTCTTTTACTGATTTATTTTGTTTCTTTTTTGCCTATATTATTAGAATGTAAACTCTGTAAGAGCAGAGATTTTTGTATGTTTTATTCCCTTCGGTCTCCCCAGCACTATGATACCTGGTACATATTGTTGAATGAATGAATAAACAAACACATTATTTTCATTTGTATCCAAGGGAGCCACTGAAAAATGTGGACTCCTGAATCAAAGGGTATCTATTAATACAACAGATCTCCTTCTGTCTGGTGTCTATCAAACATCTCAGTAGCTTCTTCAGAAGGTGATGACACTGTTCTACATGTTGTAGATCTTACCTCCAGCAAGCATTTGAAGTATGGGGCTTTGGGCTTTGTTGGTTCGAATGGCATTTCCTGCAACAGAGCACACATGCCACAAATGCGTATTTCCCAGGCACAGTGTCTTTATGAACCTCTGTTTGACAATAATTCTTTCAAATTCGTTATATCTGCAAGGTCTGGATCTACCTGGATTTATCTTAATTTTCTGTAATAAGAGCCTTTTCTTTTCTGATCACCCTTCCCTCAAAAATGCAATCTATTCAGAGACCATAATTGAATCCTGGGAAACTCGAGTGTCTTCCCCTTTCAGTCTTTCTCATTCTCCAAGTGACTCACTAGTCTGGGCTAGGTGCCCCTATTATGTGCTCCCATAGAACTTGGCACCCTTTCTAGCATAGCCCTGTCATTAGTTCTTTACATGGCTTCCTCCTCAGCAAGACTGTGAGCTCCATAATGGCAGGGCCAAGTCTGTCTTGCTCATGAATGTAACTCCAGCACACAGAGATTAAATGGCACATAGCAGGGACTCAATAAATATTTGTTGAATGAATGACTAACCAGCCCAGGTAAACTTGAGTCCCACACATTTTAAAAGAGGAAAGTGAATCATAAAAAGATAATTTTTTTAAAAAAATAAGCATAAGCAGTTTTTGTATATCACAATTGAACACAATTGTTTTCTTTAAAAAGTAAACACACACTGGGTAACAGACTTGACAGACTTGAACCTTAGGTGTGAAACTATTAGATTTCTAGAGGAAAACGTTGGAAATACTCTTCTAGACATTGGCCTAGGCAAAGAATTTATGAAGAAGACCCCAAAGGCAATCACAGCAGCAACAAAAATAAATAAATGGGACCTGATCAAATTAAAAAGCTTCTGTACAGCCAAAGAAACTGT
>CAUYPO010000285.1:0-24093 GCA_963574435.1 Cheirogaleus major
CACTGTGGGAAACTCTTTCCATCTCCGTTCCTCGGAGGAAGGACCACCTCCCACCTGTTTAATAATTAAATGGGTCTCCAAACTACCAGTTACCAAACCCTTTAGCCCTTGGTAATCTTCCAAATAATAATAATAATAATACCACCACCAACTCTACTTGCTGTGCATCAGGCCCCATGCTGAGCCATTTGCATCCTAGATTTTACTCATCCCTCATTCCAACCCCTGGGGATGGATCACTCGCGCCATTTTACAGATGAGGCAGTTGAGGTTCAGAGTGCCTCTTGCCCACCAGCCCCCAGGACCAGCTGGGAAGGCAGTAGCAGAGGGCCGGCCAGGCTCCTACTGCCCAGGCTCGGTTTCCCCACCCGCCAGCAGTGGGAGTGAACCCTGCCGGGTGACACGTCCCTCCCAAGGGGGGCCCAGGCTCCCAAGTGGACTGGCACGTGGTGGCCTCCCTCTGCTTTGCTCCACCCTGGGCCCCAGCCCTGCGGGCAGCTGCCAGCCTGTCTGACCCCGCCCTTGAGACTGCCCCCTCTCCTCCTCTGGTTCCCACCTCTGTTTTGTTTCTCCCGACACACCCAGAGCTGTGCCTCTCCGAGGTTGTGTGCTCACTTTGCAAAACAGCAGAAATTTATAGCCCAAGTAATTGATCACGGTGCTTCTGCCTCCTCCATCTCTCTCGGTCTCCTAATTCCCTTCTCCCCGCTCTTCCTTCTCTTTTTTCTCAGCGCGCCATCTGTGGTGTCACAGAGAAGGAAGCCAAGGGAGGGGGGTGTTTCTAGTCCCAATTCTGCCAATTACGAGTCACATGAACCTCAGTTTCCCCATCCACTAAACGGAGAAGCTAATAATACCTGCGCACAAGCGCACAGGGCGCCGTGGCTGCTGCGCTGGGGGGAGCGCCCATGCAGGGTGACTGCACTCCCCGGAGCAGCCCTGTGGGGTGGGAGGTGGGACAGGGGCCTCCTTCCAAGTGGGGACACCATGACCCGCAGAGCTCGAGCCATTTGCTCAGGGTCACAGAGCTGGTAGGCAGCAACCTCGGTGCTTGAACCCAGCTCAGCTGTGCGTCAAAGCCCAAACCGTGAGGGCACCCTGCCTCCCCACTCCAGGGCCAAGCAGAAAAGAGGTGACCCTCGCCAGGCCTCCCCACCTTTCATTTCGTCCTGGGGCTAACTGTGGGGAAAGCGGAGAGGCCACGGGAGCAAGGGCAGTGCTTTGCAAACTGTCGAGTGCTGTAAGGACGAAGGAAACTTCACAATCGTCTCCATCTCTCTTCAGCACTGGCCCCTCAGCTGTCTGGGAGACTCTCTGGGACCTAAGAGTTTCCCTGGCCCTCAGATGACTCCTTTCCTTCCAGAGAAGCTGCATGAGCAGGGGCCTCCTGCCAGCCAGGCCCCCACACCTGCCAGCCTGCATAGAACCTTCCAGAACGACCCACAAAAGGACTTCACTCGCCTTTGCAAGGCAGATGAGGCACCACGCCTGGGAGAGGCGGTCCAGGTTCCCCCCACCCCCCTTAGCCTTGCAGGCCTGGGCTGGAAACTGCCTTCCTGACCCCCGCCAGCGCTGCCCCCTTCTGTTCAGTTGTGGGGGTGGGGACATGTGCTTCCAAGGGGCAACTTGTCTTTTCCTCCCTTCAATCTGGCTTTGTCTCTGTCTCTCGCTCCTGGCCTCCGGCCCGCAGGTACAGACTTGCGTCCCTGGGGTGCTGGTCCCCAAGGCCAAGCACGACTGGTGGGTGCTTCCCATGCAAGGGCGCCTCTGCATGCAGTGCCCAACCTCCTCCCTTCCCCCTCCCCCTCCTCGGGGGCTGCACCAGGCAGGGCGGTGGGCACGTCTGTCCCCTCTTGGGCGGGTGGGGACCGCAGGCCGCAGCCCCTCGGGCTGCCTGCTCCCGCCTGGCTGGCGGAGATGAGAGCGGCTGCAGGGCTGGGAGCGAGGCGGCAGCACACAGAACAAACAGAATTTTTTTTTTGCAACTAGAGGGGGAAGCACAGAGCTAAAAATAAAACGAAAAGATCAGTATCTGTCAGTCTGACAGCTGATTGGCTGCTCGGAGATGCATATAATTACCAGCAACTGGCGCTGGGTAGGCAAAGCCGGGAGAAACTGCTGAGACGAGGTTAGGATTTAACCTTTAAATTCTGGAGCCACCGGAAACCGAGGGGAGGACGCCGGGCGTCGGTGCTAATGAGGCTGGGGGTGGGCGGTGGGCGGTGGGCCGCGAGGCTCGGCAGCCCCCCGGGGCTCCCCTGGGAAGGCCGTGGGGGCCCTCGCCCCGGGCTGCCTCTGCCATCAGACTGGGAGTGCCTCTGATTGGCAGCCAGGACCTTGGTCCTTCTCCCCGCCCAGCTGAGGGTGTTGTCTCAGGGAAGTTAGGGTCTCACCTGGGAGGCAAGGAGGGAGGGGGCTGCCTGGGGCCCTAGGCCCCTCCTGGGCTGGCGCACCCCATCCCCACCCACATTCCTCTGCCTTTCCCGCCTGGTGTCGATTTCCGCCACCCATCCCTGTGCTCCACTCCTTCCTTCACCCCGAGTCACCCCTGTTTCTGGCTCTGTTTCCTGCCCCACCTGGGAAGGGCACCTAGACGTAGGAAAACTGCAGGAGTGGAGGGATGTTGTGGTCTCACGAACCCTCAGTTCCATCTGTCAAGTGGGAGATGATAGCAGGGCCCGCCTGGCCGCTGGGCAGGTGCCCTGGGTGATGTGGGCCCAGTTTTGCATTTGGAGTCTGTCACCTGGGCCAGGAGTCTGGAGATCCAGGTTCTAATCCAGTTGGGGATTGTCATTTTCTCTCTTAGCTCTGGTGTCCCCACGTGTGAATCGGGAGGAAGAGTTCCTGCCCTCTGACCTCCCTGGGTGGCAGTGGGGACCCAATGAGATGGGGTATGTGACCATGGGCAGTAATTGGCACCTGCCTGGAGAGGTGGGATGGAAACTTGCAGATCTTTGAACCTACCACTTTCTTCCAGGCCTTTGCCTAGGCTGTGGCCTCTGCCTGGAACTCCTTTCCTTCCCACTCTAGCCCTTCTCGCCAGTGCCTCTTCCTCCAGGAAGCCCTCCCTGGTGTCCCAGTGGGTCCTCTTCTGCTGCCTCTGGGGTTCTCACCCCACGCTCAGGCCCCGATTGTCTACTTTGCACACAAGACCGTGAGCCCCATGAGAGCAGGAAACACACGGCTGTTCACAGTTGTGTCGCCCAGCAAGGGCCTGGCTCAGTGCTCTTCAGGGAATGAGACACCTGCATTCTCTGCTCTGCTCTGTGACCCTGGGAGCCAGGTGGAGGCAGGAGCCACCCTGGCCACACCGCCCAGGCTGGGGGCGAGCAGCAGCCGCTGCTGATGGGGCAGCATCTTTCCCCAGTGCGTTAGTGGGGCGCATGCTCCCAGGGGCCCCAAGGGCTGCAGAACTCCGGCTCTGCCCTTTGATCACCGATGCCCAGGGAAGCTGCACCTATGGGGCAGGAGTAAGCGTGGTTCCAGGTCGTGTTGCCGCCTCCTAAGAAAGTTCCCGGGTTTACCTGCCCAGCTGTGGCCCTTTCCCTGTGTGGTCTGGAACCATGGGTAGAGCTGCCACTGAGGGTAGGACCTAGAAAACCCACACGGCCCAGCGAGCCTGCTGGGGTGGGGTGCAGAGGGCAGGGGAGCGGAGGCAGGAGGAGACGGTGGTGGCTCCCACGAGGGGTAAGTAGCCTGGCTGCGTGTCTGCCGACCTCGCACGCTTTACTGGGACTGGTTCCTGGAATCCCCACAACAGCCCCTTGAAGGTGGTGCAGTTGTTGTCTGTGATTTGCAGATGAGGAAACTGAGGCACACAGTAGTTAAGCAATGTGCCCAGGGCCCCTAGCCAGGGGGGACAGGCTGGCTCCAACCCAGTCCTCTGGCTCCCAGGACAGGCCCAACAGCTCGTGCCTCTCTGATACAAGGGAGGGAGAGGGGAGATATTTCTGAAGCAACTGCCATGAGACCTTCGGGCAGAGAGTCTGGAGAACATTTTTGTGTATGGCGTGCAAAGGAATTCCCTTTTGGTGTCTCTTTGCAAGATTTCAGGAAAATTTAAACTGCGTTCTCATCCCATGTTATTTCCTTACAGCCTAATGTCAGAATCTGTTTGTCTTTGCATCCACCATCTCCCTGTGGTAGGCAGTGAGGGCTTCAGTCTCCTCTTTCCCATTCATTGCTGGGTCCCCAGCACCCAGCACCAGTCCTGCGTGGAGAAGCTGGTCAGTAAAGCTTTGCTAGACATATTTCAGATGAAGAGACTGAGGGTCAGAGCGATCACATGGCTTGCCAGGAGGAAACCTCAGATTTGTCTGACTCAAGAGCTCAAATTCTGACTACCAACCCACACACTTGAGAGACCCCCCTTCAAGGGAGCCTCAGAGCCTGAGTTTTAGACTCCCTCCCTTCCGTCCCCCCCACCCACCCACCAGCTTCTCAGGCTTAAGCTAAAACCAGTGAGGCTTCTAACCTGAATCCACCTGCCACCTTTTCCTTGCTTATCCAGGAATTGGACAAAAGTTGGCCAGAGTCAGCATAGTCTTGGGAAAGTTGCATTCTCCTGGAGTCCTCCAGTTTTGCCTTTTTTGCATGATCTGATTCATATTTTCCATCTTTGTTACTTTCAGAAGCAGTTTTTGCAGTGGATGTGACCTACCACGTGATTACTAGCCTGGGCGATTCGTATATGCAGTCGATCCCTGTTGCTTATCTCTGTGACGGGGCCCGTGGTTCGGGGGCCAGGGGGTTTAAGCAAGCATCAGTGAGGCCAGGGGTCATAAATCAGAGACCCTAATGGTTAAGAACTTGGCTGTACCACTGAGTGACCTTGGGAGCCTCATTTGACCTCTCCGGGCCTTGGCTTCCTCGTTTGTGAAGTGGGGACAGGCTGCCACGAGTTCAGCTGAGCTCATGCATGGAAAGTGTCTTGACTGCTGCCAGGCCATAAGACCAATTCAACCCTTGCCTCGGCTGCCAGGGACGTCCCGCGTGTGCACTTTAGAGTTTACGAGGTTCTGTTTGTCCTGCGCAAATGTCCGCCCGCGTATGGGCGGTGGGTTCTGTGGATGCAAGGCCCCTAACACAACCTCTCTCCCCAAAAGACCGAGAGCCTGTCTGGCTTCAGAGACCACCCTGCGTGGGGCTGGCGTGGGCACGTCTCCGCAGCTGGGTGTCCAGCGAGTGTCCTCCGCTCAGACAGGAGCACTGGGTCCCAGGAGGTCATCCCCTGCTCCTTACCCTGGATGCTTTGGAAGTTGGTTTCAAAAAATCCTGAATTCCTGTTCCTTTATATCTGGCCTAGTACAAGCTCATCAGGAGCTTGGCCAGGGTTGGGCGGAGAAAGAAGTCAAGCTTTCTCTCAAAAAAAAAAAATCACATTTTCCACTAATAATGCACAATCATTATCACTTTACTTTAAGAAATATTGCTTTGAAAAAACATCTGTCTGAAGACCAGACAGAGCGTGAGCACCCGTCACGTGCCCAGCCTTGCACTCGGCCCTCGGAGCGCCAGGCAGCGAGGCCCCGCCTGTGGGCAGCTCTGTGCTCCGCCAGGGGCCAGGCTCTTTCCCTGCCCAGGTGCTCCCCACTGCGACCCCATGAGGTGCGGCTGGCCGGGATGCCATTTCCCAGATGAGGGGGAGGTGGCACAGAGCGCGGGGGGCCCACCTGAGTCCCACAGTGGGAAAGTGCGGGAGCCGAGCTGTGGCCTGTGCCCTGCGACTCCTGGTGGATGGGGTGAGTCCTGTTCTGAACCCGCAGGGCTCAGTGTGTTGGGGGCACATGCCCCACCTACAGACAGACTTTGGGTTCCGGCTGCTGGGCCCCGGGCACACTTTGTGGGCACAGACAGGAACCAGACATGATCCCTGCCCTGGAGTTGCCCAGGCCTCCTAGGAGAGGGGACACATCAACAGAGCAGTGAAAACATGGGGCGCAACAGGGGCACTAAAGGCTGCAGAACAGCTTCACCCGTGCATAGTCGCCAAAATACCCCCACAGACCTTGCTTAAAAATAGTCCCCTGGGTCGGGCGTGGTGGCTCACACCTGTAATCCCAGCACTTTGGGAGGCGAAGCAGGAGGATCACTTCATTTCAGGAGTTCGAGGCTGCAGTGAGCTTTGATGGCGCCACTGCACTGCAGCCTGGGCAACAGAGTGAGACGCTGTCCCTTAAAAAAAAAAACCACTGTACCACCCCTCCCCCCATTGCATGCTCAGAGGTGACTTCCAGTCCAGAATGGAGAAGACACATTCCAGTCTTCATAGGCTCCAGGATGTCGCAGATGGAGGAAGCCTGTTGAGGCAGAGGCTACAAGTTGAGTTGCCAGTTAATTGCAGCACCCCCTGTGTCCCTAGACTTCTGAGCTCTCACTTTTCACCTTTGAACTCTCCTGACCAGCATCTCCAAGGCCTCAAACCTCCTGTAGTTGCAGGGTGGAGGTGGGAGGGCTGGGAGAGGGAAGGGGTCTGCCTAGAAGGAGCCAGGGAAGCAGATCAGGGTGGAAGCCCCCGGAGAGACCCCACCCCCTGGAGCGCTGCCGGGCTGCCGCACCTCGTCTTGCTGCAGGTTTCTACAAGAAATTCGAGTGTGTCTGCGCTGGTTTCTGCCAGACTTCCCTGAAAACCTGCAAACAAGAGCCCACATGTCGTCCTCAAGGACAGCTTGTGCAGAGCACGTGGGGCGAGGAGCATCTTGTAAAAGAACTGGGATGTGAGCATGCGGGCCCTGCCTGTCCTGGGCCTCCTGGGGCCGCCTGTGGCCGCCCGACCCTGCCACCAGCCACCCGCAGCAGCGGCAGCCAGGCTGGGTGGGGGTGGGGAAGCACCGACTTCATTTTAAAGAAAAGAAAGCAAGTGCCACAACTGAAAAATAGTTGAGACAAATGCCCACCTTCCATAACTCAAATTTCCAAACTAATTCCTGTCTGCATTCCCACGGGAACAGATCCTCCTGCCGTTACGTGCCCCAAGGCCCGCGTTGGCCCAACAAGCAAATTGCGTTTGTTCAGAGATAGAAGCTTTCTCATTTTGGGTTAACAGGGGCAATGATGCTGCCTGCTCAACCCCCACCAGTTCCCAGAGTCCAAACAGGCGCAGTGGGTTGATATAATCCCATCCAAAGCAAAGCGTCGCGTTGCGTGGAGCCTGGGGTGGTCTGGCCCTCAGGAAAGGTGCAGCGACTGTCGGGAACTGTCGAGGCTGGAAATAGCGTGCCCTCCCCAGAGAGCCTTCGAGAGCCTTGGGAACCCCAGATGGGGAACCACTGGGCCAAGCCAGTTGGATGGAGGTGCAATGTGACCATCCCTGTGGTCACTCCCACTTCCCCATCAAGGAAGTCCTCCCACAGCAGGGCGTCCGGGGAGAGTTCGGGGCCTGTGGGGTACCCCATCCTGACTCTGCCA
This sequence comes from Cheirogaleus major, assembly GCA_963574435.1. Lineage (NCBI taxonomy): Eukaryota > Metazoa > Chordata > Mammalia > Primates > Cheirogaleidae > Cheirogaleus > Cheirogaleus major. Next base: position 7,408 of record CAUYPO010000285.1, read on the forward strand.
TGTGTAGGGTGGCCCTGGCTAGATGGCTTTCCCTCTCTCATCACCCAGTGCCCTCGCCCCCTCCTGGATTGTGACTACTCCGTGGGGGCTGGGTGTCGTGACTGTTGCCATCACGTCTTGCTCAGGTCTCCCGCCCTCCTGCCCTGTCGTGCCATGGTCATCCCGCTGGAGTTCTGTAAAGAGAGAGGGATGCAGGGGGACAGAGTAGTCATGGAAATGGCCCTAAGAACTCAGCCGGAACCCCTCTGAGAAGCTGTCAGAGGTCCGGGAGGGGAGGGAGGAAGGCAGGCCTGGCTGCCGTCAGCGGCAGGCTGAGGGCACTGTGCGACCGGGTGCAGCCGAGCTCCCCCCAATGTTAATGCACCCAGAGTCTCTGTGGATCTTGTCCAGAGGCAGGTTGTGACGCAAGGACTCCCCGGGGAGACCGCGCCCTGAGCAGCGAGGGTGTCGTGGGTTCTCTCCCACCCGTGGCCACTCGGTGTCTGGAGGTGACAGCTCCACAAAGACCAGAGAGCCCAGAATGCCCGTGCCAGAGAAGACGAAGCAACATGAGGGTAAAATTATGTTTTTAACAAAAGAAAAGACCTCTGCCTTCTAGCGTGCAGAAAGATTTCTGTTCCCGCCCCCACACAGCCCCAGGGACCTGAAAGAATGTGGTTTTCTGAGCACAACCTTCCCTGGCTGAAGGGGGTGGATTTGCTCTGAAAAAGTTGCCTGTAAAATGAAATTTTCTACATCAAATGCTATTTTCCAGTGGCCCGTGTTTTAAGACCACAGTTGCGTTCCCACTGAGAAATACCCAACTCGGAGGCGTCGCTGTTCACGCTGCGGCAAACACGAGCCGGTGGAGGGTTCAAGGGCGCCGGTGGGTGGTGGGGCTGGAGTTTGGGATTCAAAATCTGAATCCTGCGTGCTGCCCGGACAGGCTGGGGCCCCCGGCCGGACACTGGCCCAATACCACTGGTCGTATGACAGGAGGGCCCAGAGGTGGCCCTGGGCAAGCCAGCCCCTCAGCTGGAAGAGGAGCCCAGGGACAGGGTCCCCATCGTGGCGGAGCAGCCATCTCATCTTGGTGTCTCATGCCGTAGGTGATACTCCGATTATCAGGCCGTATTTTTGGTTTTATGTTGGGCACAACCGTTTAAAGTGCTCAAGCGATTTGACTGTGTGTCCCAAAGAGTGCTCTGAGGCTCAGACAACAGAGTTCCAGAGTCAAAGGCTCCTAAGAAATGCTGGGTTAGGAGAGCAGCTTCCTTTTCCGTGGGGATCTACTTTAATATGCCAAGGAGCCCTGGGAATCTTGAGCAGGAGACTGGAGTCCACAGGCTGCCTCCTTTAGACTGACCTTGGTTTCCCAGACCATAGCCCGGGATCAGTGTTCCAAGGGACACACTTTGGGAACACGTCCCTCAAAGGCCCTCATAACTAAGAAGTCTCTCTGTTTCTGTATTAGTTACCTGCTGCTGCATAACAAATTATCCCAAACGTAGTGGCTTAAAACAATAAGCATTTGTTAACAGTATCTCACAGTTTCCATGGGTCAGGAATTCAGGCGTGGCACAGCGAGCTGGTCCCAGCTTGTGGTCTCTCTTGATCATCTGAAGGCTTGACTGGGGCCGGAGGGTCTGCTTCCTGCATGGCTTGCTCGAATGGCTGGTAAGGAGGCTTCGGCTCCTTCACACGGGGACTTCTCCACGGGGCTTCTTGCGTTTCCTCGCAGTATGGCTGCTGGCTTCCCGCAGAGTGACCAATGCCGGAGAGCGAGACTGCAGCTGCGGGGCCGTCTGTGACCTGGCCTTGGACAGCGCACACTGTCACTTCCTCAGCGCCTTGTGGGTTGCGAGCTGGGACGACACAGGCTGTGAATGCCGGAAGGTGGGAGTCCTTTGGAGACCATCTTGGAGGCTGACGGCCACAGTGACTGTTGCTGCAGTCCGGGGACAGACCACTTGCCTCGTTCCCAGAGCTGTGTTACCATTTTGTGGACAGGAGTCACTTCGAGAAGTAAGCCCGTTAACTCGTGATGTGAAGAGAGGAGGAGAAGACCAGGAATTTATCAGCCACACTGCACCCCAGTGAACAACGGCAATAATGATCCTGCCCTGTTTGCTGAGCACTCACCCTGCCAGGTGCCTCGCGGGCGTCAGGGTGCTGTCTGTCACCTTGCCAGCGCACAGCACGCTCCGCTAATATTTCCAACCTCTATGAAATGCATGATGAGGGTTTTTTTTGTGGGGATGTTTTGGCTACAGCAACACCAGCAGCTCTGCCTTCTGGAAGTTCAGAGGCGAGATTGGTAACCTGGCCGATCCCATTTGGAGAAGATTCCAGCAGGGAGTAAACGTATTTGTTTGTCATGGAAAAATGCCCGTGATAAAGAGATAATAAACAGATGAGGTGAAATATTTATTTCATGTACAAGAGTAAGTACATTAACAAGATGAGGAGTCATGTCTCCAGGCAGGGGCAGGACCTCCTGGCTGGGAAGCCGGGCGGTGATACCCAGAGCACCTGTGTCCCGCGTCCACTCACGTTGGTGGTTAGCTGTGGGGCCCAGGCAAGTGACTTCATGGTCCTCAGTTTCCCATCTGCAAAATGGGGTGATAATGGCCAACTCCTGCAGTTGTGATGAGGATTCAGGGAGATCATTTCTGGCTCTGGGCTGCGTCACCATGGCAAAGCTAATGACAGAGCGTGGAGGCGGTGGCACCCCAGGTTTTAGGAACCCTTAGAGAAGCTCTGTTGCCTAGAAGGATCCAGTGACAGAGCATGGACCCTGAACAACAGAAAAGACCTTGGCTACTGCTCGGGCCTCCCACGGGGGTGACCCCCCAGGAGGCTGGGAGGAACTTGGCCCCTCCTGCCACCAGGGCATGTGCAGGCATGAAGCCTGCCCGGCCCCTTCCTGCCCTGAGTAATTTTCAACAGAGGGAGCACTTGGGGGTGTTTTCTCTTCCTCCTTGGAAGGCTCAGCACGCTCAGCAGGACTTAGGGGAACTCTGGCTAAATTTGCTGTCCCAACAGATAGGCCAGACGTAGAGGTAACACTCAGGCCCCGTGAGAGGTAGGGAGAGGAAGGGGGCTTTGGTTGGGGGCTCCTCAGAGGTTCTGGGGTCTCTTCTGTGGGTACCAAGGTCATGGGTGAGCGGGCGCTGGCTTCTTCTCAGGACATGTGCTGTGGGCATCTCAGCTACATGCTCCGCGGCCCCCTGTGCCCAGAGCCCACGCACGGTGGCTGGCCTGGCCCTGCCACATCTGCCCCCACAGTGGGAGCCTGGGCCAGCCATGGGAGCCTCTGGGCCTCAGTTTCCTCATCTGAAGTGAGGAGGCTGTGGCCTAGATGATCTCTCAGCCCCTCCCAACTTTAACTAATTTTGACTAATTGCTGCATTTATTGAGCTCCAGCTGTATGAAGAGGTGGTGTCTGGGCTATGGGAGGTGCTGATGCCACCCTGGGAGGAGGGACCAATCTGAGCCTGCTGCTGCTTCCAGCTGGCCTGGATGGCAGGGCTCAGAGGGGCCGCCCAGGCTGCAGGAGAGCGGAGTGCCAGGCCCAGCTGCCATTTGAAACATGTCCTGTTGGTGGCACTTTGACGTGGTTCAGGTGTTCTGGTCTTAGCATATATTTGGTTTGTACATGAAACATGCTAGCTGCCTCTTTCCATTAAAGTTCTATATTTTGCTCGAGAACTCTTAGTGCCGAGAGCTAAACTTGACCATGTCGGTTCCACATAAACCCTCCCATGGCTCCTCACTGCCTTCAGATGACAGTCAGTCCAAGCAGGGAGTGACCCCAGGGCCTTCTGAGGCCTGGCATGGACCAAGCTCTCTTCTCTCGAGAGCCTCACATTTGCTGCCTCCTCTGCCTGAACTCTCCTTCTGCTCTAACCGGGATCCCTAAGGGGCACTTCCTCCAGGAAGCCCTCCCTGCCTAGTTCAGCCACTTTAGTTCACGCCTCATCATTGTAAATCGGATCTGCACCCCACCCTAGCCCTGTGCTAGGGCCACACTGTTGGATTTTCATGCCAGTGTGAGATGCAATGCCTGGCACCCAGAGAAGGCTCTGGAAATGTCTGCTGAGTGAGTCATGATTAGAGACCACTTGACCCCCGTGAGCAACCTGTTGATCCAGGCTGATAACCTGGGGCCGGGCCTGCCAGCAAGTCACTTGACGCTGTAACCCACAGCCTGGGAAGGACCCTGGCAGCTGCCACCCAACTCCATCCTCCCTCTGCCTGAAGGCTCTGCCTGGAAGGAGCGAAGGGGTTAAGAGTTTCTGGCGGCCTTGTGCTGTGTCTGCAACAGTTCCCCCTTCCGGGCTGCAGCAACCGAGGTTGGCCAGGAATGTTTGCAATGCAGAGCGGGGAGGGAGGACGGAGGGTGGAGGTGGGGGCCAGGCTCCCCAGTTGAGCAATCGCCCTGCTGGTTCCTGTAACTCCGACCCCTCCTGCCTTTTCCTTTCCTGCCTTCCTCCACCCGGCTGGCTGCCCGGCAGTGGGGGTGGCCTGCAGTTAGGGCTGCAGGAGGAGCTTCAGGGACAGAGGACCAGAAAGCCTGGAGGTCAGGCGTGAAAGAGAGGGGCTCCCAGAGAGACAGAGAAGGGGTATGGTGAGCTCAGCCACCCCAGCCCAGAGAGTGCAGGGCTTTGTCCAAGGTCACGCAGAGAGGTATCTGTGAATTGGGCCACAGCTCTGAGTTTGGCCTGTTTTGTTCCCATGGCACCAGGCTGCAACTCACACACACAGCATGGAGGTCACATCGCCACTCAGCTGGGAAGCTCTGAACCACAGGGGGTGGGCTCCTCTCCCAGCTGAAGGCAAAGACCCCCCTCCCATGCCTTGGTCTGGCCTCTTCAGAGAGGATGGCTGCTCTCCCTGAGCTGGGTGCACCCCCCACTGCCTCCCCAGCACTGCCCACTGCCCATTCTGGTCCTGGGGACACTGGTCACCCCACTGCCTCGCCTCCAGGAGTGTGAAGTAAATGAATGGAGGCCAAACTTGAGCTGGTTCTCAAAAGCTCCCTCTCCTCCCTTCCTCCCTCTGGTTCCTTTCGAGGAAGGACCTTCATGGGTACTAAATATTCAACTAGGCCCAGGCACAGAAGTCCTTTCTTTCTCCATAAGCTGGGGAGCCGCATTCCCCTGACGCTGGGATGAGCTCCGCCCTCTGCGGGCAGTGTCCATGGTGGCCTCTGGGGAGGCTGCCTTGCAGTCAGACAGCCCTGGTTCCAATCCCGGCTGCATCACCTTCTAGTTTCATGGCTTTGTGCCTCTCTGCGCCTCAGTTTCCTCGTCTGTGCAGCAGGATTCAGAGACAGGCTGGGTGGCGTGGGAGCCCCGGCCTGGCTCTGCTGGAGCTCTGGGCCACTTGCATTGTCCTGGTCCCACAGATGCACGGTTGGTCAGGGGCGTGTGTGCTGACTCCCCACCCTGCCATCCCTGCCTTGCGCTTTGCCTCAGCAGCCAGGGGGGCACAGGTGTTGGCAGCCCTTGGAGGTGCCACCGTGGCTGGAAGTGGCAGGAAGCTCTCATCGCTGGAGGGCTGGGTAGGTGATCCATGTGTCCTCTAGAACAGAGCTAGAAGTCCCTGGGCAAATCAAAACACACAGTTTGCAGGTAAGGAGGCTGGGGGTGGGGGAGGGTTGGGTTGTCACACCATGCAGACATAAAGAGGGATTTCAACGTCTAAAATCATACCAATAACACAAGGACCTGCCTATACCCCGTTTTGCAACCATTTATTGAGTGCCTACTGTATGCCAGGCAGTGAGCCAAGTGCTTTGCAAGGCTGATCTACTTTAACTCAACAATGTACCTAAGAGGGAGGTATATTCAGCCCTCTTTTTCAGGAAACAGAGAGGCTGATGCACTTACTGAGGATCACACAGCTCATAAAAAGCAAACTTTGAATTCAGGCTGCCTGCCTCCAGAGCCTGTATTCTTGGCCACCCTCCTCTGGGCCTGGCTTGGGACCCAGGCTCGGCTCACAGGGACTGGGCGAGCTTGGCTTAGTTGCTTTAATCCCAGCGCTGCAAGGGGTGTGGGGGGTATCTCCAGCACCCTGTGAGGGGGGCTCAGAGAGGTGAAGCATCTTTCTCCAGGGCACACAGCAGCCACCGAGCCTGGACCACCGCAGGATGCTCACTCCGCAGCCCTGGCTCCCTGTGGATGGCTCCCTGGTGGTGGCGGTGGCGGAGAAGGACCCCCGCAGGCAGCTCTGGTGGGCAGGTGGACTGACGGGACAGGAGCCCCCCTCCCAGGGCCTGCGGGCTGTGTGGCATCGCCACCTCCTCCCGGAGCAGGTTTCCTTTAAGAAAGCAGAAGATTGATTTCCTGGCAGGCTCTAGCCGAGGAGCCCGTCCAAATGGTTTGCATGTCTGCATTTTTTACTGCTCCGTTTAATATGTATGCAAATGCCGGCCGGCTGCGCCCGCCGCGGCTGCACAGTCACACGCGGCGCCCCATTAAAGCGGCCGTCCTGGGCGCGCGCCTCATTCGAGGCGACGGGCTCCCGGCCCTGATAGATGGGGTGCGGGGACGGAGACAAATGACGGGCTTTGTAATTTCTTTCTCCCTTTTTCCGGGGGGAGGGGGAGCCGCAGAGGAGATTTAAATATATGCAAAATTGTTGGCAGGGAGGGGCTGGGGGTGCCGCCTGGGCCCTAGGAGAGAACCGTGTTGCCGGTGGGAGTCGGGTTGGAGGCTAGAGGCTCGGAGCCCCAACGGTCCCCTTCTGGGGCCAGAGCCGAGCAAGGCTTTGCTCCGGGTGGGCGGGTGCGGGTGCGGCGGGACGCGCGGGCTGCAGCCGGACACGGGGAAGGTGCTGGCTGCTTCCCCACCCGCCACGCGGTCAGCCACGCGGTTCCCCCATTGCACCCCACTTTCTTTTCTTGGGCTTCCAAGGCTTAGAACTTGATAATAGGAGATCACTTAAGTCTCCTGCTAGTACTGTGAGGTGGGGCCCGAGATCACATCCATTGTACAGATGGGGAAACTGAGGCTCACAGGAGAGAAGTCCCTTGGGGAAGGTCGCAGAGGGAGTGGGTGGGGAGTTGGGGTCCCTACAGCCGCATGCTGCCCCTCTTGCTCTCTGCTATGGGGCGTGTACTCTGAATCTGCCCAGACTCACCCCACGCAACCCCCTCCCCCCAGCATCCTGCCTGCCCCCACCCCAGCCAGGTAACACAGGCCGGAAGCAGATGGAGCCAGACGACTGAGCCCTAGATTTTCAAAACATTGTTTAATCCTAAAATTTGCGAAGCTAGTTTTAAAGGAATCTTTCCTAATTTCTCAGGATTTGAGGCCACATGGCAGCTGGGGGGTCCTGTGGGGGCAGAAACATTGCGGGGGGGGGGGGCTCCCGCCTCCAGACAGGGCCGTTCTGGAGCACGTGGCTCCGACCAACTGGAGACCCGGAGTCACACATCTGCGCGTGTGTGCTCTGTGTCAGCATGTGCTCATGTGTCGTGCCGTGAGAACGCTGGCTCGCGTGTCTGTGTGCCGGTGTGTGCGGCAGCGCAAGGATGGCATTGTGTGTTAGTGTGTGTCAGTGTGTGCCTGTGTGGCAGGGCATGGGGCTGCGTGTTCCTATGTGTCAGTGCACATACGTGTGTTGTCAGTGTGCGTATATGCATGTGTGTGCCGGCACAACAGCAGCTGAGAACGCCTGTCCCTGGCAGGCAAGCAGCCAGAGTGAATTTCCCTGGCCCCCGCCTCGCTGTGGTTAGGCTGGGCCTCCCTTCTCAGGGCCCCGGCTTTGCACCCCCAACCTCCTCAGCCCCAGAATCTGCTTCCCTTCCAGAGAAAATCCCTGTCCTTTCAGCTGCAGGGGGGGACGGGACACCTCCCCAGGCAGCTGTCCGGGAGGCAAGACTCCCAAAAGGCTGAGGCGCCTGAATGCTTTGCACAGGTGGGAAGGGCGTGGATGATGGGGCAGAGCCTGCAGCCCCTGGGCAAGCCCGGGAGTCCCCGCAGGGAGCAGGGGTGCAGCGGACAGCCCTCTCGTCCTGCTCTCCGCGTGCGTGTGCGACCATCCACATTTGTGCATGTCGAATCCCTTAAAATACTGTCTACCTGGATGGGGAAACAGCTGCTCTCATTTAAATGTCTTCAGGATGGGGGGGAGCTCCTCTGGAAGGCAGAGCCTGGGCTTTGGTGGCTGCCATTTGGGACATGGCCCTCCCTGCCGCCCCAGGGCCAATGGGACTCTGTGCACGTCCACGCGGGGGACCAAGCTTGGCGCTCCACAGGCCCTGAGGACACCTGAGGGGTCCTTGAGCCCTGGTGGGGGTGGGGTGTGAGTGTGTGTGTGAGAGGCAGGGTTGTGAGGGTGTGTGTGTGAGGGAGGGCATCGCGTGTGTGCATGTGAGTGAGGGTGTGTGTGTGTGCAAACGCGCCTGGACGTGCCCGGAGGATTGGGAGGGGCCCATGAAGAACCCAGGGCTCTGCACCAGGCATTTCCGAGTTACCCCTCAGGCCTGGGAAGAAGTGCGGGGACCCACTCCTCGCCTCCCCTCCTCCCCCATCAGGTCTCCCCCGGCCCCTTCGGCTGCTCAGGCCCAAAGCTTCAGCGGCCACCTCTCTCTCTCACCTCTGCAAGTGCCATTGGCTCTGCAGGCCCCGCTGGCTCTACCCTGGAAGCCCGTCTGGAGTCTGACTGCCACTCTCTGCCTGTCCAGCCTCCCTGGGCCCAGGAGCCAGGATCTCCCAGAGCCCGGGTCCCCACAGTGGTCCTTGGGTCCAATCTGACTTCACACCCATCCCTTCTCCCTCTCCCACTTCTCTTCCTCTTTCAAGATTTACCAGGCGCTGGAGCCCAGGAGCCAGCCCTCCTGCTGTGTCCCTGCCATCCCCTGCCCCCCCCCTGCTTCCCCCCAGGACTGCCCCCCAACTCACCTCCCTCCCTTCCTTGTTCCAGGCTCCCCGGCCCTTACCCGTTGCAGCCCATCTGGCTGAGAACCCAGAACAGCACGCGCTCGGCATGGCGCCCCAGCTCGGGTGAGGATTCCTGGTCCTCACTGTGCAGCGGCTCCTTCACCCGGGGCTCACCTCAGTGTCCATGACGATCAGCTGAACAGTGACCCCGAGTCCTCCCTAGACTCACCTACACTTTGGGATAGTCCATCTTTCTTGCAGGTCTTGTCTTGGTGTCAAGAGACAAGAAAAAATGGCACCCACTAGATTGCCTGACAGCGTTGTAAAGGGCCTGCCTTTCCGCTCTGCACGAAAGGGATTTAGGGTTGGACTGGATAGAGCCACCTGTATATTGAGGTCCTACCAAATCTTGAATTCTATGGCTCTAGGACCTCCAAAAAAACCTAAAGGAGCACATGATCACACACTCAGCCATGGGTCTGTGAGAGAGGACCTCCTCTAGGGAGCTGCCTCGGTCTTTCTCATAGGAAAAACCTGAGCCGGCCCTAACCACAGTGACAACAATGCTAATGAGCGATTGCTACCTGTAGCCACTTGGATACCACGTAAGAAAGTTCTTCACTGAGAAACAGACACACCACCCCTCTCTGAATGCCCCTCCCCACCGAGCCCTCTGGGGCATCCCACCCACAGGCCCCAAACCCCGAGAACCCACCAGGCGGTGAGCCGGGGGGACAGGCACGGAGCCCTGGGTCTCTCCCCAGCAGCGAGTACGGGGCCTGTGAAGGCTGCCCGGCCGGCGCCCTTCTCCTGCTCCAGGAGGACAGGATCTAGGGGCTTCGCTAGGGCCTCCCTGCAGCCACGCCGGGCACAGAGTATGTGCTTGATAAACGGCTGCTGAAATAGAGAAGTCTCGGTGCAGGCTCCGGCGTGGCCCTTGCCCATGGCCCTCTTGGGGTCCACACTTCATCCCCCAGCCGGTCTGGGGGTGCTGCGTGTGGACCGGCCGAGCCAGGCCCTGGGCAAAGGCCACCGTGGCTCTCTCCGACTACGCCCCTCCGGCTCCCTCGTCCCCCATCAGACATGACAGGCGCCTATTCCAAGCAAGGGGTGGCGCGAGCTGCCTGGAGCCTCTCCGTGTCCTGCAGAAGGGGCGGTGCAGGCACAGCAGGAGCTGGAGCAGCTGCGCTCGGTGCAGTGACCATATTTTTCTGAGCTGAGAAATTAGGACACGGGGTGTAGCTGAGGGCTTTCTCAGATTTGTTCATTTAATGAAGGGAAAAGATCCTACGCAGGTATGAAAGTTAAGGCTTATTTAGTTATGTGGGGAAAGGCTTGTCTTTGTTGAAAGAATATGCGTTTTCAAAATCAGGATTTTTCTGGAAAGTAATAATTCAATTTGAGTAATATTTTGGGGCCAACTTTGTCCTCACTGGGAAGCAGAGCAGGCATGATCTTGGCCTCACAGAGTGCATGTGGGGAGACAGACATTCTCCAGATAATTTCACAGTGCAGGACCGTGAACGCCCCTAAGTGCTGGGGGGATTATAGGGCTTTGAGGGCAAAAAGCTCCCCCCACAGATGGGGATTGAGGGGGAGTGCAGGATGTCCAGAAAGACTTCCCTGAAGAAGTCATGTTTGACATGTGAGAGAAGCGTTTTCGGAGTTAACCGTTGAAGGGACGGGAGCAGGGTGGGTTGGGGAAGCACCGTCCAGGCAGGGGGAACAGCATGTGCAAAGGGCCTGTGGCAGGAGGGAGTGCTGGGTGTGGAGGGACAGGAGGGCAGCCCCAGAGCCTGGAGTGCGATGAGTGAGAGGAAGAGGAGGTTGGAGATGTCTACAGGGGTCAGTCTGAGCAGCGCCCAGCAGCGCGTGACAGTGTGATGCGCTGTCTCCTGCCATCAGTGGTGAGACACGGGTGGTTTGACACAGGCGTGACCTGGTCATCCTGGTGATGTTGATGGTCATGAGGATGATGACAGTGTCTTTAATTGCCGTAAGCATCTAGCGAGTGATTGCTGTGTGCCGAGCACCATTTCACAGATGAAGTAAGGGCTGGGTGGTGGGGGTGGGGGTATGACTTATCCAAGGTCACACAGTTGGCGAGTGGCAGAAATGGGCTCCAGAGTCCCTGGTCTTGAATGTCCGGTACACAAGGCCGCCCCTTGCCTGGTGGTGGAAGCCGAGGGCTGTGCGGGTGACCCCACCGCCTGCCTCCCTGTGGTGCTGCCTCCTCTCGGCTCTGTGTTCCAGGCCCGGCTGGGGACTCCAGGTCACAGGGTCAGCCGGAGCTGGAAAGGCCCAGCCCAGTTCCTGCCCAGGCCCAGCAGGGGAAGTGGGGTTGCAACATCAGAGGCTGAGGCTCTGGAGAACTTGGGACCCCAGCTGCAGGGGGCCTCCGCCCCCCGCCTGTTCACTGGGGCGCAGGTCACGCTGCAGCCACGGGAGCACGGCCCCACTCGCTCGCACGGAAGCCGAGGACGTTGAGATGTGGCTGCAACGTCCGCAGGACTGGGTAGCACCCTGACCCAGCTTCCTCCCGTTGAAACAGGTCCCGGTGGTTACACTGCCGTAGACTCACCAGTGGCATTCAAAATCTCTGTCCCTCACTCATCACTAGGGAAATGCACGTGATGAGCCAGCCCCTCCCGCCCGCTGGGGTGGCCACCGTCAGGACACAGAAAATGGCCAGTGCCAGGGAGGGTGTGGAGACATCCTGCACGTTTGGTGGGAACGTAACATGGTGTAGCAGCGTGCAAAACAGCATGGCAGTTCCTCAAAAAAAATTAAAAATAGAATTACCATATGATCTAGCATTTCTCCTTCTGGGTATAGACCCAAAAGAATCGAAAGCAATGTCTCAAAAAGATATGTGTCACCCGTCTTCCTAGCAGTGCTACTCGCGATAGCCAAAGGTGGCGGCAGCCAGTGTCCATCGGTGGGTGAATCGACAAGCAAGACGTGGTACGTAGGCGTGATGGAATATTATTCAGCCGTAAAAAGGAAAGAAATTCTGACACCACCATAACACGGATGAACTTTGAGGATATTATGCTAACCGAAACAGCCAGCCACAAAAGGACAAATACCGTGTGATTCCACTCATATGAGGTAGCTAAAGTAGTCAAATCCATTGAGACAGAAAGTCGAACGGTGACTGTCAGGGGAAATGGGGACTTAGTGTTTAGTGGGTGCAGAGCTTCAGTTTTGCAAGGTGGAGAGAGTTCTGTGGGTGGGTGGTGGTGATGGTTGCACAATAATCTGAATGCACTTAATGCTACTGAACTGTATCCTTAAAAATGGTTAAAATGGTAAATTTCATGTTATGTATATTTTTCCACAATTAAAAAAAATCCTTATTCCCAATTATTTGAAGTTATTGACAGTGTGTTTTCTTTTAAGTTGTGTTTACAAGAAATAAAAATACCACATGGCAACTGGCATTGGAGCAGTTAAGAATCACAGATGCTGGTATTCCTGGGCAAGTGACTTCACCTCTCTGAGCCTCAGTTTCCTCCTGAGGAAATGGAGATAATGATGGCTCCTCCCTCCCAGGGCCACCTGGAAGATTCCAAGATGCCCTCAAGGTGCTCTGCTCAGCAGCCATCAGCCCCTAGTACTGGCAGAGATTCTTGGGGCCTTTGGGGTTTGGGAACATGAGCAGTATAGGCCTCATCAGAGGAGAAAAATGGGGGGAAATGTAGGGAAATTGAGGCCTTAGAAGCATCAAGGGACTTTCAAGGCCTCTCAGCATCCCCTGAACCGGAATGTGGTTTTCTAAGAATCCTCTCAGGAGCTGGGCCGGACCTCACCTGCACCTAGGCATGTCCCTGTATTGGTCAGCAAAGCCACGTTGTGCTGCTGTAACAAATGAGCCCGGCATCTAAGTGCCTGAACACGAAAGCTTGTTCTGTGTCCAGCAGAGTCTGCTATGAGTCTAGGCGATTCTTCAGGGAAATTGCTCTCCCTGTGAAGGCTCAGGGATCTAGGCTGCCCCCAGTTTGTGGTGCCCCCGTGTCCAGCTCACCGAAGCAGGGAAAAAAGCATTGTGTCACTTCCTCCCACAGTGTGTTGGCCAGGACTCACCACAGAGTCCAGGTGTTATCTAGCTGCCCCTTTTGAAATACAAAGGAAGGCTTACTGTTCTTTCTCTCCTTGAATGATCCTGGTGATTGGCCCTGATACATATTTTTTTTAGAGGCAGGCTCTGTCACCCAGTGCAGTGGCACAATCATAGCTCACTACAGCCTTGAACTCCTGGCCTCAAATGATCCTCCCACCACTGCCTCCCAAGTAGCTGGGACTACAGGCGGGTACCACCATGTGCAGCTAATTTTTCTTATTTTTTGTAGAGACGAGGGTCTTGCTATGCTGCCCAGGCTGAACTTGAACTCCTGGCCTCAAGGGATCCTCCCCCCTTGGCCTCCCAAAGCGCTGGGGTTACAGGCATGAGCCACCAGGCTGGCCCCAGCCGTATACTCTTCCACTGCGCAGTGTCTTCACATTCATAGAGTCAGTCCCCTCTGGATGGGCGTTTAGGGTGTTTCCAAAGTTCTGCTATTGCAAATAGTGACGCAATGAATTTCCTGGTGCATTTCCCCTTGTCACCATGTGCATGCTTTTGCGACATAAATCCCTAACCATTTGGTCAAAGGGCAGGTGCATCTGGCAATCTGACAGCTCTCAGGTGCTGCCTCCAGGGTCTCAAGGAGCTTTTAGGAATTGCTGCTGATGGCCTGGGACCTGGAGTCCCATGGCCCGGGGCGTGTTCTCTGTCCCAGGGGGTTTCAAATGGGACACTGGGGAGGAGAGGCAGGAACGGGCTGCCCTTCCCATCCAGACTCTATACCAATACTGGTGGCTCTGCCGTCCTGGTGCACAGATAACACTGAGTTCTGGAGAGACTGAGCCACTTGCCCTGGCCACCGGGGTTCCAGGGCCACTGCTGTTCCTCCACAGCTTCCTACTGGCAACTGTCTGGAACGCATCAGCTCTACCGGGTCTGGTCCTGCCGCTCCCCAGTTGCGTAACAGCCTGTACTTCTCCCTTTGTTATTTTCCTATCTGCTTCATCTCTCTGCAAGAGCATCTCGGTGGTATTTACACAGCTTTGTCTTGATTTTAAAATTTTCTTTCTTTTTTGGGCAACGTCACTATTGTTCTGGAAAAACAACACACCCTTATTGTAAAATAAATTAATTAATTCAAGCAACACTGAAAACAACGAGAAAGAAGGTAAAAGTCACCAACATGCCTCACCCAGGGATGCCTCTGGCTAAGGTTGTCATCATAGCGAACGGCCCCTCTTATGACAATGGTGAGGAAAATCAATCGCTACCTTTCCTGCTAAAGGTGGGGAGTATGAGTCACTGCGTGGGCCTGAAAGTCTCTATTAGTTTCCCTCCCTCCCAGGGCATAAACAAACGGTCCCCCCACCCCCTTTGTCCCTGCCAGGTGGGCAGCGGCTGCTCCGCCTCCAGGGAGCAGGTCTTGCAGGGTTTGGTACCAACTGAGTAGGTGCTAATGATCTCCCTGCTCCCAAAGAAAGTTCCACACACTCCACAGCTTCCATTCCCCGCCTTCCAGACACCCGGCTTGTCTCCAGTTAGTGCCAAGGCAAGCTGGCCTCTCTCTGCCCCCGCCCTCCCCCTCCCCCGGCAGCACCGACTTTCCTAAGGGCAGAGCAGGCCCCCGCTCGGGCCTGGGGGGTCGTAAGCCTCCGGGTCTCCCTGGCGAAGTGTGCAGTAGATCAAGCCTTTGTGCTTCAGGAGTCCTGGGGGTGGCTTGGCAGCGAACGTGAGCAGGAAATGGGGCGAACGTGAGCAGGAAATGGACAAGAACCCATGACACGGGTGACCGTGTGGCTTCTTCAGAGGAGGGCAGTCCGTGCAAAAGCTTGGGTTTTGGAGTCAGATGGACCAGAGAGTGTCCTAGTTGAGACTGGTACTGGCTGTCTGACTTTGGACAAGTTACTTAAGGTCTCCGAGCCTCAGTTCCCTGTCCCCACGACCCGCTTGGAGGGTTTAAGGACAGAATCAGTGCCCAGGCGCCTTATGCTGCAGCTCTGTTTTATTTCTGTCTGCTTGTCCTTGGGTGGCAGCCTGGGAGAGCCGAGTTACATAAGGAGGACTTCGGGGACCGCAATTCTCCGTACAAAATGGCTCCTAATTATTTACAACAGTGGTTTTCAAACAGTCCCCACACCCACCTTCCGTCTCAACCTTGTTCTTTTTTCTTCTCAAAATAAACGTTACCCAAGTGATCAGTGCTGAAGGAGGCAGGGCAGGGACTGTGAACCCACCCTGGGGTCTGTGGAACAGCTAGGGTATCACTGGCCGCAGGAAGTACTGATGGCAGATAAATACGGGAGCAGTGGTCATTTCCCGATGTCTTTCTCACTGTGCTTACTTGAAACAAGATGGAAGAAAGAGCAGTGTTCAGACGAGACAGGTGGTTCCGAGGGGCCTGAGATCGCTAAGCCCGGCCAGGCTGGGCAGCCCTGACCCCAGGGGCTCACCTTCCTGCCGGGCACGAGGACACCCCTCCGTCTTGCCCAGGCCAGAGCCCCTGCTCAGCGCCATCCAGCCACCTGCCCCGGGGCAAGTCGGCACCTCAAGCTTCAGTCTCCTGCTCTGCGGTACAGGGCAGAGGCAGGCGCTGGGTCAGGCGGGGCGTGGGGCAGACACCAGGAGCTGCAGGGCCCGACACACTGCCCTTGGCGCTGGTCGGTAACCGGTCAGTGGCACTGGCTGTTGTGAATAGCAACGACAAGGGCCCTAAACACATGGGGGCTGAAAGGAACCTTGGGACTATCATCCCCAGAGGGGAAAGGGACAGGGCTGAGTTCAAAAAGCAGGCTGAGAACCTGAACCCAGGACCTGACACCCGGGTTCCTCAGCCAGAAGAAGGGTAGGGCCAGCGGAGGGCCACCCTCCGCCTGCAGCAGCCAGGGAAGGATGCGGATTCCCAGAGAGTCCTCCAAGGTTTGTTCTTGGCTTCCATGACTTACAGGGAAGCAGGGAACGAATGCCACGCATGTGCAGGGCACAGCAGTCTGCAGGGGTGGACGAGACTGCGGACCGTTGTCCTTGATCAAGGGGAGGGAGGTGTCACCAGGCCCAGTTTGCAGATAAGGAAACTGAGGCTCTGAGTAGTGAGGCCACAGACTGATAGCGGGTGTGACCTCTCGACCTGCTTTCCCCACTCCTTGCCCTGATGTTAGGAACTCACATCGTATCTTTTTAATGTCTTCCTCAGTTTCTCTGTTGTGCCTGACAAGCTGTGGGGATTGGTCAAACCTCCCAGACTCCAGCACAGACCCCCAAACAGCTGGTTTGGGCTTAGAGAGCAGGGAGGTAGCCCCTGGCCCTATCCCACAGAGGGGGAAACTGAGTCCCAGCAAGCTGAGGGGCTTGTCCAAGCCCCTGAGTGGCAGATGTGGCCTCAGGCTCCAGCCCAGGCCCTCCTAGGACACAGCCCTCTCCTAGCTCAGCCCCCCTTTCCCCAACCCCAGCGTCTCTGTCCTCTGGAGGAAGATTTCTGAGGTCCCGGTTGGGGGTGCCAGACTGCCAGCGACGACAGCGTTTTTTACATCCTAGCCTGACTTGCTTGTATGATTATTCTTATTTAAGGCAGGTTAGAAACCCAGAGTATGGCAGCCGGTCACCTGGAGGCGACAGGCAACCCCTCTTCCCACCTCCGTCCGACCCGAGGAGGAGGTGGGGGCACAAGGAGGAGGAGGAGGAGGAGGAGGAGGAGGAGGAGGAGGAGGAGGAGGAGGACGGGGAGGGGGGGGAAGGGCGGGGAGGGGGGGA
>CAUYPO010000286.1:0-15030 GCA_963574435.1 Cheirogaleus major
TTTATTTCTGTACACTAGCATCGAAAGGTTGAAAATGTAATTTTTAAATACTATCTTTTATGAGGGTATGAAAAAATAAGGAGCCTAGGAAGATGTGAGCTTTACATAGAAAATTATAAAACATTATGTAAAGACACTAAAGATGACCTCAATAATTGGATAAATATATAATTTCTTATCCACGATAAGAAAACTCAGTATCATTAAGATGTCAATTCTCCCAAAAGTGATTGATAGTCTCAATATAATTCCAATAGAAACTTCTAAAACTTTAATAGAACAGCAAAGATTCATAAAATAATTAAGACAACCATAAAAGATGACAGAGCAGTTACTATGACAGATATTAGAATTATTTTAAGGCTACAACAATGAAGACTAGCTACTATCAGCATGGATCACAAAGGAACATAACAGAGAAACCTGAAACTGATAAACGCACACAGAAATTTAATCTATGACGGTCTTGTCCTATAGTGGTAAAGGACTGGCACTTCCACTAACCATACTGAGATGCTAGGTTATTGACATGGAAACCAAGAAAAGAAAGAAGGAAGGAAAAAAGTAAAGGCAGACCCAGATAATGCAAAGACTTAGATATAAAAGTCAAAACTATGTTTTAGAAACATTTAGAAACAATATAAAACATCTTCATGACCTCAGAGTAGAGAAGACCAGAATATAGTGCCAACCTTAAAGGAATATATTGATAAATTTTACTACATTAAAACTAGGAACCCTATAAAAAAAAAGTCAGCAAAAAGAGTTGAAAAGGCACGTCACAGGGAAAAAAACCCATGTGGCCAATAATAATCATATGACTATATGATCAATCTCATTAGTATTTGGGGAAGAACAAATTAAAACAGAGTACAAAAATATCACATACATACCACGTTTGACAATTAACGTTACAGTCTAACGTATGAAGTTGGCAGGAGCATGGAACATCGCAATTGCATATACTCTGATGAGGGTGGTATGTTACAACCAGTGTGAGGGAAAAAATTGGCCTAATACATAATGATGAAGATATGCATGCCTATGACCTGAAAAATGTCACTGTAAGAATATGACCTAGGAAAATTCATGTAACATGCATCAAACATGTATTAATAAAGAATGTTCATAGAAGCACTATTTGTGATAGAAAATAATGGAAACTCAAATTCCTTTCCACCATATTCTAGATAATAAGTAGTAGAGCCATTTGTGCAGCTTACACAGCGGCATACAAAATATCACATGGCTGGGAAAGGAATGGAATACAGCTGCCAACAATGGCAAGGAGGAATCTCAGGAACAAATCACCAAGTAATACATATTGCATGATTTATTTACACGAATTTATCATATAGGGATATAAACACATGTGGTAAAACCATCAAGAAAAGGAAAAGGAAAAAGAAACTCAAAATTTACAATAGTGTTACCTCTGGGGACATTGGGAAGGGCATGGGTTGCAGGAGGGAAACCCAACACACAAAAAACCTTTAAACTTTAAATACATTTTAAGAAAATTCTTTACTCAGAATTTAACATTTAAAGTCAAACAGATTATAGAAAAGTGAACTGACAAATGAGATAAAATGTCATATAGTACAAAATTGTTATTACAAATGATAACCTAAAATTCATTATAAAATTTGGCTGTATCTCTGCTAATTTCTTAATTTAGTAATTTCTCATTTTGAATTAGGAGATCATCATGTAATGAGGCTGAATTGAAAGACTACCAGTGAACAATCATGTTTATAAAACACTGCACCCAGATAAAGGACAAAAGTCCTATAAGATATTTATTTCTGGTTCGTAACTAAGTATGTGTCCTATAGAGACAAGATGCTTCAGTGAAAAAAGTTTCTGACAATTCAGAAAAAAAATGTATTTGATCTTCTCTTTCATTAGAGTCTAGCATCTGCTACAGCATTCAATCTTCCATAAATAGCATTTCAAAGTCATCACTAGAGCTGCCTTTCAGAGTGAAAACAATAACATTTAAGACCTCCAGTTGTTAAAACCCAATATTCAAATTCAAAACTTTGTCTTTTCCTTCAACCAATGATACTGCAATGAAGTGCCTCTGAATCCAAAGGACAGGCGCCTGGGGAAGGAGAAGAATTCTATTTTCTCCTCTGCTAACTTTTTAAAGACCTAAGCCTTTATTTACAGACCCACCTAAGCCCAGGATTCCACAGCCTGACTGGGTTGGGTGCCAAGTATTTGGCCTGAGCGGAATTAAAAAACATACACCGTGTTCTGGTTCATCTAACACTGTTCTGGGAAAAACAATGCAGTCTCAGGGGACACCACCCAACCCCACAGGCCTGGGAGAGCTGCAGCCTGCCCTACTGGGCTACTGAGCCAGAGCGGCACAGAATTAACTAATGAGGGGCGTGGGGAGCTGCCTGTCTCATGAAAGCATCTCAGATTTCTGCCCTCCTTTCTGCCTGTTCAATGTCTAAAACCAGCTCGCTAGTTGTATTTGATATCTTTCTTTACTCTAAGACAAAAGCAATTAACATGAAAGCTGCTCTTTATAGACACCAGGTACATTTAAACACAATATTTACTCTGTTAGTAACAGAGATCCCACACCATCTCCCAATCTTAATATAATCCCAGAAAAGATCTCCCCAGATTTTTAATAAAGCCCTCTTCAATCTACATCTGATTCTGTGAGCTCAAGAGGAAATCGGGCACATGGCCAAGACAAGCACATAAACAGAGTATGCAGACCAACTGCGTTCCTCCAGGAGGGCAACCATCCCCAGGCTCTCTTCATTTGTTTCGGGAATCCTTCCTGTCCTCTCGTTATACTCATCTCAAGCTTTCTAGCACTATCCGGCACTATTGCTCCTCTTATTTTCTAACAATCCAAAAATTTCACTCCTGGTTAAACACTGGCCATAGCAACATGGTGCTTTCTAGCCACAACAGGAACACTCAAGGTATCAACAGCACATAATAAAAACATCTCTGAGAATAGACCAGAAAAAATAGGAAACCAAGTAAGGCAATACCCTCAATATAGAGATTACTCTAAAGTTATAAAGACTTGGTTAGATTAAGAAATGACAAGGGGATGGGAGGTGGAGCAAGATGGCCAAATAGAAACCTCCAGCCATCGTCCCTCTGCATGAATACCGAATTCAACAACTGTCCACGCGAGCAAGCTCCTTCTCAAGAAGGACGGGCTCAAACAAGACCAGACTGCGAAAATTAAAATAAATACCTAACTCTTCAATGCTCAGACATTGATGAACATCCACAAGCATCAAGAATATCCAGGAAGATGAATTCACCATATGAACTAAATAAGGCACCAGTGACCAATCCTGCAGAGATGGAAATAGGTGACCTTTCACCTATTCAAAGAATTCAAAATAGCTGTCCTGAAGAATTTCAATGAACTTCAAGACAACACAGAAAAGAAATTCAGAAGCTTATCAGAGAAACTGAACAAAGAGATTGAAATAATTTTTTTTAAATCAAGCAGAAATTATAGAGCTTAAGAATTCAACTGACAAACTGAGAAGTGCATCAGAGCATTGCTATAAACTTTCCTCTTATTATCCTTAATCCTAAAATATTATATCCTGTAAAAATATCCTCCAAACATGAAGGAACTATAAGGACTCTTCCAGACAAACAAAAGCTGAGGGATTTCATTAACACCTGACTTGTAAAACCAGTAATAAGAGTAAAATTTATAGCAATAAGTGCCTGCATCAAAAAAGTAGAAAAGCTTCAAATAAACAACCTAGTGATACATCTCAAAGGACTAGAACAACAAGAATAAACCAAACCCAAAATTGGTAGAAGAAAAGAAATAATAAAGATCAGAGCAGAAATAAATGAAATTGAAACCAAAAATATACAAAAGATTAACAAAACAAAAAGTTAGTTTTTTTTAAAGATAAACAAAATTGACACACCTTTAGCCAGACCAACTAAGAAAAAGAAAGGAGAGGAAGAGCAAAATAAATAAAATCAGAGATGAAAAGGGAGACATTACAACTGATAACTACAGAAATACAAAGGAGCAGAGACTATTATGAGCAACTCTATGCCAATAAATTGGAAAACCTAGAAGAAATGGATAAATTCCTAGGCAAATACAACCTACCAAGACTGAACCAGGATGAAATCCAAAACCCGAATAAACCAATAACAAGTAATGAGATAGAAGCAGTAATAAAAAGTTTCCCAACAAAGGAAAGCCCAATACCCAATGGCTTCACTGCTGAATTCTACCAAGCATTCAAAGAACTAATACGAATCCTAAACTATTCCAAAAAAATGGAGGAGGAAGGCATACTCCCAAACTCATTCTACAGGTTCCATATCACCCTGATACCAAAACCAGACAAAGACACAACAATAATAATTTTTAAAAACCTATAGGACAATATCTGATGAATATAGATGAAAAAATCCTCAACAAAATACTCCCAAACCAAATTCAGCAACACGTTAAAAACATTATTCATCATGATCAAGTGAGATTCATTCTAGGGATGCAAAGATGGTTCAACATAAACAAATTGATCAATATGATACATCATTTCAACAAAACAAAGGACAAAAACCATATGAACATTTCAATTCATGCTGAAAAAGCATTCAATAAAATTCAACGTCCCTTCATGATAAAAACTCTCAAAAAGCTAGATATAAAAGGAACTTGCCGCAACACGATAAAAGACATATATGACGGACTACAGCTAGTATCATACTGAATGGGGAAAACTGAAAGCCATTCCTCTAAGATTTGGAACAAGACAAGGATGCCCGTTTTTACCACTGTTATTAAACATAGTACTCCAGGTTCTAGCTAGAGCAATCAGACAAGAGAAAGAAATAAAGGCCATCCATAGTGGAAAGGAAGAAGTCAATGTATCCTTGTTGGCAGATGATATGATCTTATAGCTAGAGAAACCTAAGGATGCCACAAAAAAACTATTAGAACTGATAATCAAATTCAGTAAAGTTGCAGAATACAAAATCAACATACGAAACTCAGTAGCATTTCTATAATGTATACCAATAGCAAACAATCTGAAAAAGAAAACAAGAATGTAATGTCATTTACCATAGCTACAAATAAAATAAAATATCTAGAAATAAAATTAACCGAAGAACTGAAAGATCTTTGCAATGAAAACTACAAAACATTGATGAAAGAAATTGAAAGGGACACAAAAAAAATGAAAGATATTCCATGCTTAAGGATTGGAAGGATCAATATTACTAAAATGTCCATACTACCCAAAACAATCTACAGATTCAGTGCATTCCCCAACAAAAATACCAATGACATTCTTCACAGAAATAGAAAAATTAATCAAAATTAATCCTAAAATTTATATAGAACCATGAAACACCCAGAATAACCAAAGCCATTCTGAGCAAAAGGAATAAAACTGGAGGAATCACATTACCTGACATCAATTTATACTACCGAGCTGTAGTAACCATGCTATTTTGGTTACACAGCAAAGGAGACAATCAACAAAGTGAAGAGACAGCCCACAGAATGGGAGAAAATATTTGAAAACTACTTGTCTGACAATGGACTAAGAACTAGAGTATATAAGGAGCTCCAACAACTCAATAGGAAAAACATCAAATAATCAGATTTAAAAAATGGGCAAAGGATCTAAATAGATATTTCTCAAAAGAAAACATATAGATGTCCAACAGGTACATGAAAAAAATGCTCAACATCATTAGTCATCAGCGAGATGCAATTCAATATTAGAGTGAGAGCTGATCTCATTCCAGCTTTTAATAAAATGGATTTTATCAAAAAGGTAATAATGAATGCTGGCGAGGATGTAGAGAAAGGGGAAACCTTGTACATTGGTGGGAAGATAAATTAGTGCAACCACTACAGAGAACAGTATGGAGGATCGTCAAAAAACTGAAAATAGAGCTATCATATGACCCAGCAGTCCCTCTGGTGAGTATATAACCAAAGGAGGGGAATTTAGTATATCAAAAAGATATCTGCACTCCCATGTTTACTGCAGCACTATTCACAAATAGGCAAGATTTGGAATCAACCTAAGTGTTCACCAATGCATGAACGGATAAGGAAATTGTGGTACATATACACAATGGAATATTATATAGCCACAAAAAAAGAATGAAATCCTGCCATTTGCAGCAACATGGAGGGAACTGGAGAACATTATGTTAAGTGAAATAAGCCAAGCACAGTAAGACAAATCTCTCATGTTCTCAGTCATATGTAGGAGGTAGATCTCACACAGACAGAGAGTGGAATGACGGTTACCAGAGGCTGGGAATGGTAGCGGGGAAAGAGGGATAAAATCCATGGTTAATGAGTGCACAAATATAGTTAGATAGAATGAACATTGTTTGATAGCACAACAAAGGACCTATAATCAAGAACAAGTTAGGGTAGTCTTTAAAATAACTAAAAGAGTATAATTAGAACATTTCTTTCCTAACACAAAGAAATGTTAAATGCCTAAAGTGATAGATACTCCAAATACTGTGATTTGATTAATTCACATCGTATGCCTGTATCAAAACATCCCATGTACCCTAAAGATATACAGTTATCATGCACCAATAATAGTTAAAATTTAAACATTAAATATAAAGGAAATTAAATGCACAGATAAAAGATAGTCCCTTCCAAATACGTACACAACTTATAAGGAGCACTAGATGTAGTAAGGAGATAATAAATTGTGTAATCAGGGAAGCAGGACAGCAAACAACCTTCTCCACAACCTTCCAGGAGGCACTGCTGAGCACAGCAGGGCTATACCGTGGCTGCTCTGTGCTGATTAGGCTGAGAGCATCATCAAATGCAATTAAATAGCCCCAAATGTCAAAATACAGCAAGAAAACCATAACATATGATGTCGCAAGAGCTCTGCATCTGGAAAGATTTGATTTATTGAGCCTGTGTTATAGCACCGCATGAACAAAGCAAAAGGAAGAAAAAGAAGCTTAGTATTGTGATCCCAAACTAATTTTTTCAAACACAAAGTCTGGGATTTTGCACATTGTATATACGGCTATGGATTACAGTGATACAGTAGCTCCAAATCGCAGGTGAACAGCTTGGGAACTTGGGTGACCAAAACCCTGAAATTTGTTTTGAATGTGAAGTAGTAAGTACAATAGTAAGAGAGTTGATCCCTTTCCATTCACAGGCACTCATGGCAGCAAGGGCATTCTCCAGTTACTGCAAAAAGAGAGAATCTGAGACTAGGGGGTTTACACAAAGCACTCACTGGCCACACATCATAGCTTATTTTCTGTATGTTCAAAAGTAGAAATCCTTTGAAAAGAAGAAGGAGCTTTATTAAGATACACAGCAATATTACAACTTTGGGCTGAAATTCAGTGTGCAAAATAAATGACACAATGCGGTACCTTAAGCATCAGGCTCCACTGTTAGAGCCAGCGCCCTAATCGGCTGCAACAGGGAGTGAGAATCCATGAGGCAGAAGGGAGCAGAGCCAGATGCTGGGAGATGTCTCAGACTTGGAAGGAAACAGCTGATAATAGAGCAGACCCTGTCGGTGCAGAAGCTCATCAAGAGCTGTGATGTGAATTCAGCACGTGGAGAGGAGACCACGCACACCAGCTTCCCTCTCTGGAGCCTCCTGGACAGTCACGGCCAGGAAGTGCCAACAGTGACAGCTACTGAGAGCCTCCCACATGTCTCAAGTCAGGGAGTGCAGGGTTTTACAAGCTTGAACGGACACTTCAGACATCAGGGAAAGGAATGGAAAAGAGAGTCATTGCATTCCATGCATTGAGTTCCTTGAGTCTTATCCTCAGGTCACAGACCCCACTTTCTAAATCCGAGTCCTCTGTCTCTCACCAAGCAAGGCAGGTGAGCCGCACCTGGTAGAAACACTTGCTGACTCGCAGATCCATCCCAGGCCAAGGAAACCAGGAAGTATTTTGAAACAAGATCCCCAGAAGATTCCCAGCACATAAAGGTTTAAAAAGCACTGCCCTGCGCCACAGTTTAACTCTCCCAATCCAGCAGAGAAGATGCTAGAGACAAACTCCCCGGAATTCAAATCTTGACTCCTTCACTTACCAGCTACATGACCCAGACAAATGCCTTAAGCTCTGTCTCTTGGTTTCCATGTGTAAAATCATTGCAAGAACCTATCTCATGGGATCCTTGTGAGGGTCCTCAATAATTTTTTAAGTATTGTTCAGATTATGTTGGAATGTCTGCTTACTCCTCTGTCTCCCCGCTAGATTGGGAGCTTCTCAGTGGCAGAGAATTTCTTCTATGTATTCAGATCTTTCCCGTTTGCACTCCAGATGCACTCTGTACTCTGTTCTTTATCAGCACGCTGGCCTGTGTGGGCTACATCAATGAGCTGCCCTGCACTCTAGCTTCAGTTTCATTCACCATGGGGACCCTGGCCAGAGAGCAGAGGACAGGAGGAACAGGAGATCAGAGCACTTACTACACAGACTCCCTTCCTGCCAGGTCTCTTCAGGGTAGCTCATGCTTGGACCAAAGGTTCCTCTAAAAGGTGACCTCTCCTTGCCAGACTCTCTCTTCCCAGGTTATGGGGGATAACAGCTCCTCTGCTGATACTGGCCTGGGGTGACTGTCCTCACCTGTAGAAACAGTCCCTTTGTAAATAATCCTCTTCCAATGATGCTAATTTGAATATGCTAGCTCTTTCCTCTTGTGACTCACTATGAATCCTTCCATTCATCCATCCATTATTTCCTTGCATGTGTGCTATCTGCCAAATACTATTCTAGGTACTGAGGACACAAAGGTAAAGTAAAAACGACAAAGTCCCTGCACTCGTGGAATTCATATTCTGGACCTAATGCTGTGTCTGGCACAGAGTAGATGCCCTTCTAAAGGGATAAATATAATTTCCTCTTCTCATTAAAACTTTTCCTCAATGCTGGATCACACATGGGGTACAGCAGGGGCCTGTTGATTACATGTAGCAGACACACCAGCAAGAACTGAGGCAAGGCAGGGAACATGCCACACAAGTGACTCTGAGCCTCATGGAAGGGCACAGTTAAAACAAGCACTATATGGATTTGAATCCAAATCTATGTATTCTTATTTAATAAAATCAAGGACTCCGAAAATATTTAATATCTCACCTGAGAAAGTGAGATTTTAAAAATAAACACAGGAAGGTGAGTTTTGTGGCTTTTCCGACAGATCAAACTACTGCATGCGGCAGAATCCTACCATCTGCCGAAGCTCACGTGTGCACACACACACACACACACACACACACACACAAATATCCTGGCTAGTGCTTTTTATTATAAATGATCTCTTGGAAAACAGCCACACTTCTTAGGAGGCAGATGGATTAAGCTAAACATCTTATTAGTAATATGTGTCGCTTAAAATTCTGAGCTTGAGGCTTTGCAAAATCATCTTTCCACATCTGCTTGAAAGCTTCATCAAAATAATATCCATGCCTAGAGAGCAGGAGATGCTATTGATTCTTTTCTCCTACTCTTCCATCTCCAAAAGTCGAATTTACTGCAGGCGAGCAGAGATTCTACATTTAGAACCGTCCCCAAGAAGGATCACCAGAGGATGACCGTGTTGCCATCTGCAGTGGAGGATGGTGGCTGTTAGCACTACAAAGATTTAATTATTTCCTGACACCAATGAAAGTTTTCACCTGCTCTTTCCTCAGCTGCTCCCAATTAGAACAAACTCCAGCAAACCCAGTAACGATGGTTCTTAGGTTCCAAAATCTTAGTGCTCAGCATAGTGCTAATGCATTTGAGGTATAAAAAGGGTTGGAATCATAATGAGAAATTCCACTCCTAATTTGTTCAAAAGGTGGGAAAAGGCCTTCACATTGTTGGTATTTTTGTTAATATTTGTTAATATTAAGCATGAGTTTTTTAAATTCCTGTTTTATGCAAGGTAAAGTAGGTATATGGTAGATCCTCCTAAAAGGACCATTCTATTAACACTAAATTGAACAGGAATGGATTCTACCTATGCTTGAGGAACATCATGAATTGGAATTTGAAGGAAGGAATGACTGTTTAGGAATAAAGTCAAACTAATGAAAATTCATTTCCTGCAGCTCTCTGTTTGTGAACTCTAGTTCTTACTGAAAGAGAATTTAGTTCAGCAAAGAAGGTGGGCTGAGTAATAGTCTAAAAGTCTAGCAAAGTGGATTTTTAAACAACATAATAGCAAAGCAGTGGACAGTAAACTTTAAGCTCTTGGAAGAAAAAAAATACTGCTCCGGAACTGTCTGGTCTTTTTAAGTAAGTACTACAAAAAACACAGTAAATGTAGTAAAGTCTCTGAAATTAAAATTAATTTTATTTTCCATCATTTACTTGGAGGAAGTCAGATAACCAAGGAATATCAATATATAAAAAATGTTCATGCTTTGGATCTATTCAAATACAAAAAAAAGGGGAAATGAAATGATAGTATCCAAATGTTCACAGATTTTTCCAGTCATTGCAGTTATCACTTTTTGTTACACATTTAAAGATTTCTGGCACACAACTGACCTAATTCTTCCAAACTAGAATATCAATTCCCATGTGGTTCCAGTATATTCTTTCCATTACAATACAGTTTTTCTTGGCTACTATCTTTTTCTGCTACTCCTTTTTCTCTACTACAACATCCAAGCAACTTTATTTTAATTCCTATAAACTAAGGTAGGTATTATGATTATTTCTTCTCCTCAGAAGATTCTTATCCTAGAATATTCAATAGTCAATTGAAGAATATTTACTCATTATAAATTATGTGCAAGATCCAGTATTAAACACTGTTGGGATTTAAAAGAAAGACACACCATAAAGACATCAAAATCATTTTGAAAAGGGCACACCTGATAAAGATTACAAATACACGGTAGCAAATGATAATTGCACAACCAGCAAAGCAATACCAAATGCAAAGGCCTTAGGAGAGGGGAAACCAGATGAGGCTGGGTGCTCAGGAAAGAGTACTCTAAGGACTGGCTTTCGACAGGAAGAAATTACTGAGTGAGTGGAAAAGGTGAAAGTACAGATCTGGGTGACAAAAAAGGAAACCATGGCAACCAGAAACAGGAGTTATATGTCAGTGGAAGTGAGGAGAGCCATTTTCCTTTCTAGTAAGAAAGCACTGATGAGGATAAACAGATGGGCTCTAAGGCAGTCCGTCTACAAACACCAAGAGAAAGACACTGTGGGGACACAGTTCAGACATTGCCTCCAAGGCCACACAAATCCTATTCTAGATCTGGTCTTGCTGCCTCCCAGCCTGGATTTCCATATCCACAAAATGTTGATAATATCAATACCTCTCCCAAAGAGATTCTTTAAGGATTATATAATAAAGCACTTAAGAGTAATTAGCACCTATCAAGGGATAACAGCATTTTTTTTTTATGTTTGTCCTTATTATCAGCCACACTGAGGGATTTGGGTCTTCCTCTATCACCATTAAAAGGATCTTGGTGTAGAGTGACATGACAAGTCACTCTCCTGGCAAACAGAGCCCATCACTCTGCTGAGAGGGAGGAGGCCACTCTTCCCGCATCCCCTCTATGCGGCTTCTCAATGCAGTTTACAGTCAGCCCGGCCACACAATTTGGACTGGTGTCCTCTTGCCCAGCCACATCGTCACATCATCCCATCACACTGGGGCCTCCAGAACCAGCCTCTCCCCTCTGTACCCACTGTACTCCCAATAATGCTCCAGCACCTTCTCTTCCATATGTTGAACTTCACGTTACAGGGAACATGGCCTTGGGTCAAGAAAGACCTGGATTCAAATACTGACTTCATGTGTTCCTCTTGGCAAGTTATTTTCTCAGAGCTCAATTTTCTCACATATAAAATGAGGAACACGGAATGCTAGGCACTGGGTATGATCTCGTTTAATCTTCATAACAACTCTGTAAGAGGGATGCTGTACTAGCACCATTTTACGTACGAGGAAACTGAGGTTTAGAAGGTTAAGTGACTTGCCGAGTGACAGGTGATGTGGGTGGCAGAGCTGCATCTGAGCTCAGCTCTCTGACTCCACAAATCTGCACCATCCTCTCCTTCCACACCTGCTCAGCACCCCGAGGGCAAGAGCATGGTCAGCGCCAGCTCCCCCAGGCCCAGGCCCTCCCTGACCTCACCGACTCACCCATGAGAATGCCTTTGGTTGACATAAAAGCCATAATAAAAAAAAAAATCCTTAATATCCTTTAGGAAGTTGCTTACACTTATTATCACATCTTTAAATCCCTAACACCAAAGAGCTGATGGCCATTTCAGTGGCACAGGGAGGCTACAAGACTCAGGCTAAGGTCCCAGCTGTTCACCACACTCAGGTCTCCAGAATCCCTTCTAGAATTAACATTTCTATCTTCTGAACACATCCTGCCTTGTTGCTGTCCTAGCTGCAACCTGACAAAATTTGCAATCAGGTTGGCTTTATGCCTTCGTGTGCGCTTGAATCTCCTATGAGCTACTTCTCTATTCACTCATCAGACTTTCTGTCCATTTCTGCACCATCAATAATGGTGCAGAACTCAACACATCATGTTCTTTTCTTCACCTGTTTCAGTATTGCTCTGCTCACTCTATTGTTCTACTTGGGAAGCTTCCCTGTCTTTGCTTTGACAACACAAGGCCATTTTTTCCTTCATTGCAGTTTCCACAGCACATTAATATACTTCAGTTGAAGTTCTTTATTTGTTCTTTTTTTGAAGACATACATCCAAGACTTTACTGGCAAAAATAACTTGCTTCTGATATTACTACTTGAGTCTTTGTTCCTTTTCACAATGTAATAATCCCCTGTTCTCTTTTACTTTGCCAGGGTACAGAATGTGTCCTAGAATATATGTTGGTACATCTGCTTTCTCACTAAGCAGACAAAAGGTAACTATTTAAACCATGATTCCTTCCTTCCTAATCCAATGCTGCCTTTTGTCTTCTTACATTTCCATGTGTCTCTGAAACTTCAGGAAAGTACAAGTGTGATATCCACAGGGAAAATTTATTTCTTCTGAAATACTCCACTGAGTTTGCCAGTCTCTAATAAAGGCCACACGCCTTTATTAACCTGAAGAATGACTGCCATGCTCTGATATTTTTCATTTGGGTTCTAGGAGATGCAAGAACTTCTCGTGTGGGTGAACCTCTAATCCCTTCGCAGGATACCAGTCCTTCTCCCTGCATTTCCTAACATTTGGCATGCCCTTATGCTGGGCGGCTGCAATAAGCAGATGGGTAACCTGAGCCAATAAGCCAGATCATAAGTTATCCTGACACTTCTACAAAGCACATGGGGATATCTATATATATAGAATCACATTATAAAAATACCTGAGCAAAAGACTTTAAGAATATACCACATTTTCCATGCTTTTCACACTGGGCTGCCACTAGCAATTTTTCACAAAGCTCATTTTTTAATAACTTATTATAACTTTGCTTTCCTTTCAGTAATTGGTTACTTGGAGTTTTTATTTTCTTCTTTTGCTTTTTAGAACAGAAGCTGCTATGGTAGATATTTCCAGGAGGCGTGACTCCTTCGGCCTCCAGGTATCTACCTATTGCCACTTTAAGCTGTCCTGTGATTAAGGTGATTACCTGGGACCTCTGCAGCTATTGCAACTCCATGTAAACAGAACATCATTTGGTGGATCTGTTTGTAACTATGCTTCCCGACGGTATGTGGCTTCTGTCATAAGCATTAGCCTCTCCCACTCTACTTAAAAAT
Organism: Cheirogaleus major; assembly: GCA_963574435.1. Classification (NCBI taxonomy): domain Eukaryota; kingdom Metazoa; phylum Chordata; class Mammalia; order Primates; family Cheirogaleidae; genus Cheirogaleus; species Cheirogaleus major. Next base: position 13,754 of record CAUYPO010000286.1, read on the forward strand.
ATCTATAATAGTTAAATAATCTATCATATACCAACCGTGTTCTCACTCAACCCCAGAATTCAGCTGAACATAGATTACGTGAGCAGAGGTAAAGCCAATGACAGAAGACAACAGCAGCTCCCACTCAGAAGGCTGGACCCTCACGAAGGCATAGAATCCTCAGCATTCTTCAAGTAGGTGCTATCCTTCTTAACGTGACAATCTGATCACTTTTCGAAGTTAGGAGATTTCCCACCAAAACCAGCTACCTTTCCCTTTGCAGAGAAAAAATACAGTGAATTGGTTTTAGGAGCAAAGACACAGGAACCAGGCTGCAGGATGTGATTTCCAGGTTCTCTGTTATTAGTCACATTTTTCCAGTGCACGTTATTTATCCTCCCTGTGGCTCCGTTATTGAACGTGTAAAATGTGGATAATAATGGCACCAAACACACAGAGCTGTTGTGAGGATTAAGTGAATTAATATATGTAAAGTGCTTAACACTGTGTATGAACATAGTAATTACTCAATAAACGTTGGCTATTATTACTAATTATGCTCAAAATACTCTGGAGGATTATTTATTGCAATTCAGCATTACAGCCAATAAGAGAACTAGTACCTTATCCTTTAGTAGGTGTTTAATAAATACTTGTGAAAGCATACGCACTGAAGCAATGACATTTCACAAACACTCTAGCATAAAAGCCAATAAGCACAGAAGAAAGTTGACTGCACTTATCGTACTTGGCTGCAAAGCTTTGCAATGTGAGTTGAGTATTGCTAACCATCGCTGTAGGCTCAGATGGGGCTTCAGGACCAGGAGGTCAGGAAAGGCACATCCACCTATCCCCAGTTGACCATCAGCTGTGCAGCAGGTGTTGTTGCAGGTGACAAGAAAGTAGGAGAAAAGAAAGTCAGCCTCATGTAATTTAGGGCTTTCCCAGATTAGATATCTCTGGGTTATTCCAGATTCAAAGATCCTGCCAAGGTCTACTACAGCCTATAGGTTAAGGAGCTCAAGACAAGGTGAAACCTGAGGATTCCTGTGGGTACGTTTTCTCCCTGGCCATGCAGACGTTCCAATCCATTATCTAAGTAGAAGTCGACTGTATGACCAGATTAACCAAGGGTGAAGCATAATTTATGTGAGACAGCTACTGTCTCAGAAAAGCAGTCCCTATGTAGAAAACCTAGGACAGTCACTGACCTTGAGAACACAGCAAAGGGAATGAGACCAAAGGTAATGTTAAGGTAGACTTTAGCTATAGGGAACTGTTGTATTCCTTAGGGAAAG
>CAUYPO010000288.1:0-67378 GCA_963574435.1 Cheirogaleus major
TGTGATGGAAGCGAATCCATCTCAACCTACATATAAATTAGCGGCAAGGTTTGACGTTACTATTCCAACAACATTGGACCATTTGAAACAAATGGGCAAGGTAAAGAAGCTGGAACGATGGGTTCCTCATGAATTAAACGAGCGTCAGCAGAGAAATCGTCTCAAAGCGTGCCTTTCTTTGCTGTCATGACATAAAGGCAAACCATTTCTACACTGCATTGTTATGTGTGATGAAAATGGATTCTTTGTGACAATCTCAAGCGTTCGGTGCAATGGTTGGATAAAGATGAAGTGCCAAAACACAGTCCAATATCTGTTCTTTTATCATAGCCTTTGAATTAGCAATCAACAGTAATTTGATATACAATAAAAAGCCAAATATTTACAAAATAAATAACATACTTCAAAATAACCCTGAGGTAAAAGAAAAAAAAAATCGCAAGGAAAATTAGAGTAATTTCAAACTAACTAAAAATACAAACAAGACATATAAAGTATAGAGGATGCTCCTAAAGTAGAGGTTAGAGGGAAAGTTATACTCTAAATATTTCCATGGAGATGAAGGAAGTTTAAAATCGATGATCTAAGCTTCCACAGGAAAATATTAGAAAAAGAGGAGCACTTAGTTGTAAAATAAATAGGGAAAAAGAAAAAAATAGTAGAAATGAATGAAATAGTGAGAAAACAATATGGAAAATTATCAAAGCTAAAATTTGGTTCTTTGAATATATTAATAAATTGAATAAAACTCTAGGTAAACTGATCAACAGTAAAAGAGAAAAACACAAATGCCAACTTCCAGGATGAGAATGGGGGATACTACAGATTCTACAAATATAAAATATAATAAAGAAATATGAACAACTTTATACCAATACATTTGTAATGGACAAATCCCTTGAAAGCAAACCATGATTTACTAAAACTGACACAAGAAGAAATAGAAAATTGGAATAACTTATGTGCATGGGAGAAGTAGAATTTATAATTAAATACATTCCCACAAAGAATAAGGCAGATTCATATCTTTACTGGTAAATTCTATCAAACATATATTCGAGACCAGCTGGGCATGATAGCGAGACCCCATCTCCACAAAAAATAAAAAAATTAGCCAGGCATGATGGCCCGTGTCTGTCATCCCAGCTGCTCAGGAGGCTGAGGCTGGAGGATCACTTGATCCCAGGAGTTTGAGGCCGAAGTGAGATATGATGGTACCACTACTCTTCAGCCTGGGTGACAGAGCAAGACCTTAACTCCAGAAAAAAAAAGTACATATATACATATACACATACACACACGCACACACACACACACACACACACACACACACATATATATATATATAGAGAGAGAGAGAGAGAGAGAATAAATAATTAAAACTTCCAAACTCTCAAAGAAAAGATATCCTCTTACCAAATCATTTTATGAGGTTGTCATAAAACTGGTAACAAAACACAACAAAAACACTTTGAAATAAAAATTTACACTGTAAGTGTAGATGAAAAATGTTTAGGATTAACAGAACAATTCAGAATATTTACAATGGATACCACATTATTACTACATGGTACTTTTCCCAGGAAAGCAGATTGGTTTAACATTTGAAAAACCAATCTATGTAATTTACCATATTAACAGAATAAAGGTGAAAACTATATAATTATTTCCAACATGTTCAGAAGTATTTGACAAAATTAAAAATTTAATCATGATAAAACAGTAAGCTATAAAGAGAACTTCCTTGATATGATAAAAGATATCTATAAAAACCTAAAGCATACATCATACTTAATGGTTAACATTGAACATTTTTCCCTAAATTAGAAACAATGCAAAGTTATTGCCTCTAATCCCTTCTGTTTAACATTGTACTGGAGGTCCCAGCCAGGGCAATGAGACAAGTGAAAAAAAAAAAAAAAAAAAAGAAAGAAAAAGAAAAAGCAAGAAATTTGAAAGGAAGAAGCAAAATTCTTATATTCACAAATGCAGTTATTATGTATAAACTTAAAAGAATCTGTGAAAAAACCTGCTAAAATTAATAAGAGAAAGTTCATATGATACAACACCAACAAACAAAAAGCAATTGTATTTGTTGTTGTTCACAGTTTGGCTGTGTGCAATGTATTCATTATGTTTTGAAACCGATCCTGGGAACTTTTTCTTCTTGCAAATCTGAAACTCTGTACCCATCAAACTCCCCCTTTTCCTCTCCTCATTCCCTAGTATCCACCCTTTTACTCTATTTCTTTGAATTCGCCTAATTTAGATATCTCTTTGAGTGGAATCATACAGCATTTGTCTTTTTGTGACTAGCTTTTTCACTTAGCAAAATGTTATCAAGGTTCATCCATACTGTAGCAGGTGACAGGATTTCCATCCTTTTTAAGGTTGAGAAATAACCCTCTGTATGTATATACCACATTTTGTTTATCCATCCATCCATTGATAGACATGTGGGTTGCTTCCACCTCTTGGCTATTATGAATAAAGAATGTGGGTGTGCAAATATCTCTTCGAGAGCAGAAGTGTGATTGCAGTATCAGATGGGAGCTCTATTTTTAATTTTCTGAACAATCTCCATTCTGTATTCATAGCGGTTGCATCATTGTATCCCACCAGCATTTCATAAGGATTCCAACTTCTACATATCCTTGTGAACAGTTATTTCTTGTTTTGTTTCTTCTTACTCTTCTTCTTCTTCTTCTTTTTTTTTTTTTTTGGCAGACACCTTATTGAATGTGGGGTGATATCTCACTGTGGCTTTTAATTGCATTTCTCTAGTGATTGGAGTTAAGTATTTTTTCATATATTTATTGGTTGTTTCTATATCATCTTTGGAGAAATATCTATTCAAGACTTTTACTCATTTTCTGATTGAGTTATTTGATTTTTGTTGGTGAGTTGTAAGAGTTTTTTTTATTTACCCTGGCTATTACCTTTTTCTAAATTTTTTTTGAGACAGGTTCTGTCTTGTTCTGTTTCCCAGGCTGGAGTGCAGTGGCATCATCGTAGCTCACTGCAACCTCAAACTCCTGGGCTCAAGCAATTCTGAGCAGCTGGGACTATAGGTTTTTACCACCACGCCTGGCTAATTTTTCTGTTTTTGTAGAGATGAGGTCTTGCTCTTGCTCAGGCTGATCCCAAACTCCTGACCTTCAGTGACACTCCCAACTTGGCTTCCCAAAGTGCTGAGATTTTAGGCTTGAGGCCCTGCTCCTGACTTGTTTTAACTTTCATCAGATGTATGATTTGCAAGTATTTTCTCCCATTCTGTAGGTTCCATTTTCACTCTCTGTTGATTGTGTTCTTTGATGCTCAAATGTCTTTTTCAGTTTGATGTAGTCTCACCTGCTTTTTTTTTTTTTTTTTTGCTTTTGTTGCCTGTGCTTTTGGTGCCACATCCTAGAAATAATTGTCAATCCAGTGTCATGAAAGTTTTACTCTGTTTTCTTTGAGGAGTTGTATAGTATTAGTCCTTATATTAGGTCTTTAATCCATTTTGAGTTAATTTTTGTGTATTCTGTAAGATAAAGGTGCAAGTTCATTCTTTTGCATATGAATATCCAGTGTTTGTAGCACCAGCACCACTTATTGAAGTGACTGTGTTTTCCCCATGAATGCTCTTGACACCCTTGCTGAAGGTCATTTGACCATATATACCAGGGTTTATTTCTGGCCTCTCCAATCTATTTCATTTGTCTTGATTATTGCAGCTTTATTATATATTTTGAAATCAGAAAGTATGAGACCTCCAACTTTGTTCTTCTTTCTCAAAAATGTTTTGGCAATTCAGGATCCCTTGAGATTCCATATGAAATTTATGATGAATATTTCTATTTCTGCAAAAAATGCCAATTGAATTTTAATAGGGATTGTTTTGAATCTGTAGATTTCTTTGAGTAATATGAACATCTTAACAATAATAAATGTTCTAACTCATGAGCATGTATCCAGAATATGTACAGAACTCCGACACATCAACAATAAAAAGACAAGCAGGTTCAATAAAAAATGAGTAAGCTGCTCGAACAGACACTTCACATGGAAACATCTGAATGTATATTAGGCACATGAAAGAAGGCTCATCACCACTATCTTCAGGGAAATACCACCTGAGCACAATGAGATTACATAAATGCTCACACTTTTCATATAGAAAAAAACATATGGCCAAAATATCAAGCCAGGTATAAAAAACAATCAGAAAAATATATTTTCCAAAAGCTTTTTAAGAAACACACTATGAAATATCACTTCCTACGCTCTAGGACAAGTAAAACTAGAAAGATTGACGGTAGGATGTTGAACAACTGGAAATTTTAATCATTACTAGTGTGAACATAATATGTTAAAAACACATTAGAAAATTGCGTAATACATATATGTGATCCAGCAATTCTACTTCTAGGCATTCATCCAAAAGGAACAAAAATGTAAGCACACAAAGGGACTTAAACAAAAACATTTATAGTATCTTTATTCACAATACCCCAAAATTGAAAAAAGTGAAAATGTCTATCAACAGAAGAATTCATAAGAATGTATAAACAATTATTGGTACACTTATACAATTCAATACTACTTAGCAATAAAAATGAGCTACTGATATTTGGACCAGTATGGATGGATCTCAAAAACTTTATGCCATATGAAAAAAGCCAGGTACAATAGGTATAGCCATATGATCCCATTTTTGTATGATTCAAGAATAGGCAAAAAAAATTTGTGTTCATAGAAATCAGAACAGTGTGAAGTGGAGAAATATACTGGTTGGAGGCTTGAACACTTTCTACATCTTGATTAAGGTATATATAGGTGTATACACAGGTGTTTACAGTTGTTAAGATGCATCAAAATAAGATTAAAGATTGATGCATTTTATCCTAAGTATATTCTGTTATACTTAAAGTTTATACCCATAAAATTATCTTCCTCACAGCCCACATCCTTGCCTTTGTGTAACCTACACAGAAGCCTGGCGCTGGTTTTTAGCTGAATGCCCAGAGGGTGTTTTCTTTCTCCAATAAGAGAAATCACGGCATCATGGAGAAGGCATTGTCTCCGAGGTCCAATCTGGTTACAGTTACGTCACTGTCACTCACTCCTTGTGTGAATTAGGGCTGTGACTTAACCTCTCTAAAATAATGTACTTCAGGCCGGGAGCGGTGGCTCACGCCTGTAATCCTAGCACTCTGAGAGGCCGAGGTGGGAGGATCGCTCAAGGTCAGGAGTTTGAAACCAGCCTGAGCAAGATCAAGACCCCGTCTCTACTAAAAATAGAAAGAAATTAATTGGACAACTAAAAATATATAGAAAAAATTAGCCAGGCATGGTGGCACATGCCTATAGTCCCAGCTACTAGGGAGGCTGAGGCAGGAGGATTGCTTGAGCCCAGGAGTTTGAGGTTGCTGTGAGCTAGGCTGATGCCACAGCACTCTAGACCGGGCAACAGAGTGAGACTCTGTCTCAAAAAAACACAAAAACAAAAAAAAAACGTACTTCATTGTCATATAGTGAAAAGTAACGTTTCACTCATAGAACTACTGAATGAATTAAAGATTTAAAAAGACTAAGTATAGTGTTAATGTCATTAGGCACACACAACGAATATTAGTTCTATTCCCTTGTCTATGCCCAGGAGTATGCTAGAGGAAAACTACTCTTAAAAACTGACTTAGTGAGTTACGAGTTTTAAAAGAAGTCTCTATTTACCACATTAGAAAGTTTTCCCTCATTTTGCGACCTATATTTATATTTTTTCGCACATGTGCAGAATTCCATGTTCACAGTCACGTGGCCCCTTGTAGAAGCGAGGGCCAGGGGGGTCCCAGGCTGTGTCTCCCTGGTTACCACTCCTCACCGCCTCTTCAGGGGACAAGGACCCGCAGACTCAAACAGGTAGACTGGGCTCTCAGGGAGATCATCCAGGACACAATAATGTGGTCTCCACACAGACGAGAGTTCATTTTCTTTGTATAGATTATCAACCGAGCAACGAGGAAACGGGCAAACATGGACAGTTAATTGATAAAATAGAAAAGATCAAACACATGTCAGAGAGTGAAGCAAATCTGCCCTTGAACTGTAGATGTTCCTAATTTGGAGACATCTGACAATGATTTACTTGTGAGATGTTCAAGTTCAGGAATGGAATATGGGCCTTTTCTAAAAACACTTTATCTGCATTGTGGTTTATAATGTAGGCATGTCAGAAATAGTCTATAAGAAGTTCTAGGAAGAGGAAAAGGGCATCTGGTCCATCATTCTCGACTCTCTGTTTTAGTTTAATCCTACCCGCCTGCATTTTCACTCTGCCCTTTAATCCCTTCCTTTTCCAGAAAAAGACTGGGATGGTTATTGAACTCATTTATACTCTTGCCTTCAACAGCCTAGTTTGGTAACCTTTTCCATATGTTTCTTAGCCTTCACTTTAAAATAAAAGAAAAGCTGCCTACCTTCCTTCAGCATTTCTATATGTTCAATATGTCAGTTTTACTCTGTAGAGGTTTAACTGTTTCCCTATAAGAAATATTGAATTTCTGTTTACTTTGTTTAATTTCTACATAGTCCCATTTTATTTTTACTTTAATTTCTTCAATGGCAGATTGCTAAGATTTTTCAACATTTTCTTGTAGTTTGATAAGTTTGATAGTTTGGTAAGTTTATGCCACACTCAATCTTCCTCAGTTGGAGACTTTTGCCATGTAATACACAGCCGAAGAGAAAAAATTACCAAGTGTGTCAGTTAGATAAAGTAACAAACTGCAACAACAATGCCACAGTAACCAACAGTCTGAAACATCCAGTTCTGCAGTGAGCACAGGACCTTTTCTGGCTCACACTGCACGTCCACTGCGGGCCAGCAGCTGGCTCTGCTCACTTCGGTCAGTCGGCCCCAGTCCTGCGGCGGCTCCATTGTAGTGACACGCGCTCTTCTGATCTCTCCAGCGGTGGGGTGGAAATACGGCAGATGCACACTGGCTCCCAGTGCTTCTCCTTGGAAGGGGCACTTTTCACTTTTGCTCACGTTTTATCAGCCAAAGCAAGTCATATTGCCACCTCATGTTGAGGGCGTAGAGAGGTGCGTTCCTTGTACACCGGGAAGGAGAAACCCGAGACTATTTGGCGAACAGCTCTAGTGACTACCATGCTGAGGGATAGTGAAGATAGGGGCCGAATATCCCGGCTGCTGCTGCTGGTTTGAGGACTTGGCAGTGCCCAGCTAGGACTAGAAACCCTGCCTGCTTGAGTGTGGACAGGGAGCTGAGAACTGGCTTTTATTATTGACAAGGCAGAGCTCAGCGTCCAAAGGCAACAACCAGAGAACTAGAGAACAGATACCTTTGCCACTCAGTGTACTTCATATTTTCCTAAAGATTGTTCACATCTGCCGATCTGCAGGCATTGCTGTTAATTCAGGAGAGTATCAAAGGCCAGCTGCAGGGACGGTAAGAGGAAGGAGTGGACTAGAAACAGCCCAAACAAGAGGCAGGGTAAAAACAAGACAAGGACAGAGGCCTCAGTATCCGTGTCTTCCACATCGGCGGGAGACACAGCTCTTGTTAAGACTCGGACTCCCAGACCCTGGATCTTGTGTTTCTAGGGGGCTTTCAAGCTTTTAAAGCACATCTGCATAGAATCTCCATTCAGTAAAGTTTATTGAATGCTGCAGAAAATGGTAGTGTCTTGTCATAGAAAAATAAAATGTTTTCTCTTCCCAGGAGATGCAAACAAGTGGCCCGGCGTCCAGTGTGAGACACAAACAAGTGAAGCATCAATTAAACCAGAACCGGGGCTGCCTTGGCACGCAGGGAACTGCATAGTCAGCTATCTCATGTACTGGGGGTCGGGGAAAAATTTCTCAAGGTTTCAAAATAGCAGGGAGGAGAGACCCCAACATGGTGGCCATCCCTAGCCTTTCATGGAACTGTGAGTTGACCTTGGTAGGACTCAGCATGGGTTTCTGACACCCGTCACAGCTTCAGAACTTTTCACACGGTCCCCCTGTGTCTAGCTCTTCACCTCTTCGGACTCCACTATTTCCTTAAAGGGGACTTGAGTAATTTTTGAACTTACATTTTAACAATAACCATGGCATTCCACCTCTGTTTCTTCGCAGCACTATTATTTTAACAATATCAGTCAACCAGGCGAGTCAGAAATGTTTCCAGAACCCAAGCTAATGGCAACAGGAAAGCAAGCAAGGGCACAATGACAGGTCTGGCCAAGGACGCTCCCGTCAGGACGGCCAAGAGAGAGCCTGTGGGCTGCAGATGTCTGTGGTGGGGAACAGGTGCTCATTAGCCCAAGGCCGGAGTCAGTCTGCAGCAAAACCTCCTATCGACAGATGCTACAAACAGCTCTCAAAGTGTAAAAAGCGATATCAAAGTCGATCCGTATTATACAGGACATATCAATGTAATTTGGCTCAGTCACCAATTATCTTTCTGAAAGAAGCTTCAAACTTCTTACTACAGCACTGAAAACTTACAAAATCTGTGTCTACTAACATTTCCAGTTTCTACACTGATGCACATGCATCCTTCTAGCCTTAGTGGACAACTGCCAATTTTCCAAGCACAGCAGTTGCTTTTAGGCTTCTGTGCTACTTTTTTTTCTTTCTTTTTTTTTTTTTTAAAAAAGCTCTTTTGCTTAGCACAGAACACAATATCATTTTCTGCCCATCATAAATTCCTCTGTTTCAAGCTCCAGGGTGAATGACATCTCTACCATAATGACTATTTTGTTCCCTGTAGTCAGAACACATCATGCCTTTCCTTTGCTTGTATCTCTATTATAGAACTTATTGAATTTTTGCTTGTTTTGATGGTGGAGGATACAGTCTAGCCTCACTGATTACCAGAACTAATTTCAAAGATCTGTTTGCTTAAGGACAGCCTGTTACTGTTCCACATGTGCACCTACTAAATCTCAGTGGAAAAGAATGATCTTTCCAGAAAGAAATGAACCAAACAAGGTAAAGTGTTCTTTAGACAGAAATAGAGCAATACTCCAGCTGAGCTGCAACAGGGATCGGCAATTACGGGTTGTGTCGTCGGATATTGTTGACTAGTCACATCGTGTTGTTTCCAAGAGGCACGTAGGATCCAGGGAGAAGAAATTGACCTGCGTCCTCAGATTCAGATGCGTTGGAAGGGCTAGGATTGCAGAAGGTATTTGGCAATGGATTGTGAAAGGAACAACAGGATTCCCAAGAGGAAAAAAATAAATTACATTTATTCTAGCCTAAGTAAGGACAGAGAGTGGCCAATGTTGACACTAAGCAAAGGGCCCTGGGAAGAATGGGGGTGGAGCTGGATGTCAGTGTGACACTTAATACCTGAATTCACTCCATCTTAATCTTCCTGGAGGCACCTGGAACACCAGGAAGGGGATACATAGGCGGTAAACTGAGGGTAGCACCACATGGAGGGGCCACAAACCCCTTTTGGGAGCTTCCCATTACCTCCTCCACAGAGACAGAACTTGAAGCCAGAAGGTCGTTTTCCTACAGCATGGAGAGGAGGCAAGTGTGGAAGTCAAGGGCGGAAGGACGCCACCACATGGGTCTATGGGACAGAGCCCTGGAGGGTCACTCCTGTCAGACAGTGATACGGGAGAAAGACAGGAGCAGCCACCCCAGCCAGGGTGCTGGCAGGATGGTGTCTTGGCTGTGAGACGCCATCATCTCTGCGGTACTCACACAGCATCATAACATAAGAGAGGAAAGAACAAGAAGAGCTGACGTCCTGTGGTTTGGCAGGTGGGGAGGAGAGGCTATGGAGCCAACCTACCTGGATGCAAACCCTCAAGATGGCCTTGCCAGGGCTCCTCACGCTGAGGGTGGCTTGAGTGGCACCTGCTGTTTGTTTTGTGGGTTTCCCTGGTCTGAGGGGAAACCCTATGCATGTGCCCCTCTCTCAGTCTTCCCCCAGCCGTTCACAGTTGAATCTCACTGTCGGTCCTACATGAAAAAATGGAGTCCTATACCACGTGGACTACGCTTTGACTTCGGGCAAGAGTTTTCAAAATTTAATTTTGAGTTGATTTTCAGTGTATCATTGGTTTTTTTAGATCATATTTATGACATTTATGAGATGACAAAGGCTCCGTTATATAACTTTTGTTATTCCCGTAGCTCCATTTTTTGAGAGCTCTAAGAAGCCTGGTTCCTCACGTATAAGACCCATGTTTAGCTTAGGCATGTGTAACGTTTCTTATTTAAATTGCAGCTGAATAGCCAGAGGGAGCTGTTAGAAACTTCTCCCTCACTTCCTTCAGTTTTTCTCTTTAAAAAATAAGTTGTGAACACTGTATTACAAATAAATTAGTGAATATCAGACTGTTCACCACAATTTTTCCCATTTTCCCAATTTGCTATGGTTTATCTCAGCCATACATTGATCTCAACCCATTTCAAAAATAAAGATCTTGATAAATTTGACTCCCTTTGTATCACATTCAGAATGAAATGAGCATCTCTCTCACTTCCCTATAATTTTACTACCATTTGAAGATTATTTTGTGTTTGGTTAGACTGTTTCCTTTAATTCAGTGGCATTAGCAACAATTGCATTTTTTTCAGAAAACAGTTGATAAGGGAAGCTTTGCGCTATTTCCCTTCCCAATCATTTTCTGGAATGAAACAATTTAAAAGATATTGTGAATCACTAGTGTCATAATATCTACTCTTGGACAGTATCTTGTCTTCCAAGTTGCTTTCGTAGCTGACCAAAAAATAAATAAATAAATAAAATTCCTTGGTATAAAAACAAAACCAAGCCATGAAGCAGCTACACAGCAAATGTCATTATTTTCTTGCCAGGGTAGGAAGCTCTTCCCAGATTGTCCAGGTTTGCTGACTTTGTAGATTTAGAAGGTGTCCTGTTGGTCTCGTGAATATATTTTGCTAGAAACCTGGATGGCAGTTTTCTACTTAAAAGATGAAGAATGAGGAGATGAACAATAAGAAAAGAGAAAGTAAATTGCAAAAAGGACATTTTCTTTCTGCCTATTATAGCAAATGCCAATACTTTTTTTAGACAGAGTCTCGTTCTGTCACCCAGACTATAGTGCAATGGTGCAATCATAGCTCATTGTACTCTTGAACTCCAGGGTTTAAGGGATCATCCTATCTTAGCCTCCTGAGTAGCTGGGAATACAAATGTAAGTCACTGCACCTGACTAATTTTAATTTTTTTTGTAAAGACAGGGTCTTACTATGTTGTCCAGGCTGGTTTCCAACTTCTGGCCTTAAGCAATCCTTCCACCTTGGCCTCCCAAAGCACTGGGATTATAGGCATGAGCCATAGTGCCTGGCCCAAGAATGCCAATTTTTAAATAAAGGTTGAATATCCATTATCTGAAATGCTTGGGAACAGAAGTGTTTTGGATTTCTGTTTTTTTATTTTATTATTTTTTGGATTTTAGAATATATTTGCATAAACATAATTAGATATCTTGGGGATGAGACTCAAGTCTAAACACAAAATTCATTCTGTTTCATGCACACCTTACACCTAGCCTGAAGGTAATTTTATATGATATTTTGATAATTTTGTTCATGAAACAAAGTTCTGACTTTTTGGACTGCGACTCCATCACATGATGTCAGGTACTTGGGGCATCATGTCAATACTCAAAGAGTTTTGAATTTCGGAGCATTTCAGACTAGAGATGTTCAACCTGTGTAAATGGGCCATTGTCAACTTCAAGGGCTAGAGGAAGGCTCTTGTAAAATAATATATTTTATGATAAACTCTGACTACATTATTTTTTCCTGTCAGTTTTGCTTTATTCAAAAGAAATTAATGCTTAAATATTATTATAAGATTAACCCTATATTTGTAAAACTGTGAATAATAAATTTCAACAAAATTTATTTCTCTGTAACTAAGATCTTTAATGTATTGTGATTATATTTGGGGCATTTGCTCTTTATTTCCTAGAGTTTAAAGTCAAATAGATTTATTTTAATGGCGATAATAATGAATGACCAATCCGAAAACAAGATAGAGTATTTTGACTTTTGTGGTCTCCAGTCATAATTTCCCTGTTATTTTTCACAGTATTGTTTCATAACGACCATCCCCAAAGAGTACTTCAATTCCCTCTTCACAAAATAAATAAAAGGCATGGGAATTTGTGTTTTAGAAATATGGGATGAATCACATATCCCATGATATTCTGTATTCACTAAAATCTCAATTAATTGAGGAGTTTTGGTAATGAAGTGGTTTTTTTTTTTAACTTTTTGAAATGTCTAATGAATTCAAATGTAAGCAAAACCCAGTTTTGATACTCATTGAGAACATTTCTAAAATGTACTAGAACATGTTCTTATCTTATGAGTGTCCTTTTGATCAAAATTCAATGTCTGTCTGATATTTAAATTCTTATGTAGCCCAAGAAGAAGTAGGAATGTCAAATATGAATAAAGTTTTAGATGTTGGAAGCTTATTTGAATGTGTATTTGGCTTGGGGAATGCCATAGAAATTGTGCAGGTAAAAACAACCTGGATTACTATTGTTTGTTAGTTTTGCTCTTTCTTTCATTCATTCAATAACATACATTATTATTGGGCCAGGATCTGCTAAAGATCTGGCTATACTGACATCAACAAAACGCATCAAGTTTTTGCTTTCATCCAGTTCAGCGTCCGGTGAGTCATCATTTGCAAATATTTTGAAGCCAGAGACAGTTGAAAAAAAAAAAAAAACACACCCACACCACCCCAGTGCGGTGCTCATTTGAGGGTCCCAAAGAAAAGAAAATAAAAATGGATGTATTAAGTAGTTAAATGAAAACTCATAATTGCATATTTATGAAAAAATTATTGAACATCAACTACGGGCTAGGCGCTGCCCAAATACTGGCGTGTGTGTGAAGGAAGAAGAAATGTGAGTCCACACCCTGGCGAGGGTTTGGGAGACAGCACGCTTGTCCTAAGGTGCTTCCGGCCCATCAGGGAAACCCACCCACAAATACTGAAAGGAAGGGAGGTGTCCTTGGAGTCTGCACTTCATGAAAAGAGATCTCGAGAGCAGCTTAGGGTAGGGTTAGGGACCACCTGTGAGAGAAAGAGAAAGGCTGAGAAGCAGTGTCTGCAGGTAGGGACACAGGCTGAAAGCAGCCACACCTGGTTCTTAATGTTGCTGCTTCTTGGCTGAGTGACCTTGAGCAAATTACTTATTTGTAACTTCTTCTTCTGTAAAATGATAATGATATCTGCCTCCATGGGACTGTTGGGAGGATTTCTACATGTGATACGCTGCATTTATTTAACCTAGCAAAACGCCTGGCATTGAGTAAATGCTACCCAACATCAACACCGTTGTCATCGCCACCATAACCACCACCATCAGCAGCAGCATTCTTACTATTTTGAAGGATGTGCAAGAACTGGCTTTCCTGAGAGCAAGGAAGAGCTGTCGTGGGATTTGGAGCTGCAGAATGACAGACTCGCGTGGAGGAAGCGCTCATTAGCGATTTATAACGCGAGTCGAGTGTGCTCTGGCCACTGTCCATCTGCGCCTCCTCTCCCCATCCTCACTTCCTCCTCTTCCTACTCCCCCACCAGAGCTCCGCTCCAGCCGCTCAGGGTCCCCATTGTGATGGACTTTCTTGCCAGTTTTCCGCACACTCACCTTTCTTAGCAGGTCATTAGCCCCGAGGCTGTATCATTTGGGAATCTCTAACCCTAAGGATCAGTTCCCTAATCCCTACTTTAAAACAAACAATAGGTTCCTAAAAAGAAATAATGCATGTGAAAATGCAGAGTGCCTAAATACAGCTCCTTCTACATATTTGATGTAATTTTTCCCTCCTGATGCCTCAAGTAAAGGTCCTATCATCCCCACTTTGTCTAGAAAGAAGCCAAGATCCCGAGAAGATAAGAAGCAGCAAAGAGCAGAGCAAAGCTCTCTGCGGGTATGACGGGCACCCAAGTCCAGGCTTTTTGCAACATGTTTTCTCACTATAAACGCACAATAAATCTGCATCCCTCCCTTGCTTTCACTTGCATCTCCACTCTAGTACGTGGATCACAGCCACCTTCATTCACCCTTTCCTCTTGCTCTAGATCTCTCCGTAGAGTGGAAAGTGTTCTAGAATTTTCCTCAAGGAAGACTATTACGGTGGAGCACTTAAGTGGGCTCACGTTTGTGCAGATGGTGGAATACCTGGGTATCAGGCTGCTCTTTTGTGTAACATCATAGGTTTTTAAAAATTTATTTGCTTTTTGAGCTTTTAATTGAAGCATAAAATACATTCTAGAAAAGTACACAAACCACAAGCCATTGCATTTTTACAAAGGGCACCCACCACCATACCCGAAAATAGAATATTACCAGCACTCAAGGGGCCCTCGTGCCATAAAATTTGATATATTGTTGCTAGATATATTTTCGACACTAAATCAGATACAAGTAACGCAGTCTAACCTGCTTTACGAACACGGGAGCAAGTAACAAAACTGTAAGAAAAATTAATGGAAAGAAAAATTTAAATTTGAAACTCTTTATGAAAAAAGTTAATTTTCCCTGAGCATTTGGAAAAGCCCTGCATTGCGTGGTGCTATTGGGATGCTTCTGAGTCCAGCAGTGGAGACAGGTCTTGTGCGGGAGGCTTGAAGCGAGCCCGGCGGGGGCAGGCAGCGGCTCTGTCTCCGCTGGGCGGGCTCCTTGGCCCCGTCTGCAATTCCTCCCTCACTGCAAAGACCTCGCCGTCACACCAGGGCCTCGTTGCCTTCCCTGCCCCTGCTCCCACCGGCATTTCCCCTTCATGTGTGTGTACATATTTAGGAAATAGAAATACATAACACATAGTCTATGTTACACATATATATGTCTACATATGCACACATATATGTGCATGTATGCACATGCATCGATACATATAATAAATATAGATAGTTAACTATTGAGAGGCCCTTCTGGAACAGAGGTAGCAGCAAAGCAAAGTGGAGCTGTGACTTTGCTCCAGCACTGAGTGTTCCCTGCTGGTGACAGCAATATACTTACTTCCCCACGCAGAACACACGCTATTTGTTCTCCTTTCTCCCCCGCCCCCATTTATTCATTTATTTATTTTTCTATTCAGCCAGGTGGGCACGGGTGATGGTTTACACAGCACGCCCAGCCGGCTCTGTCTTCACTGGTTTGCACTGAGGCACAGCTCTGTGGAGCATTCATAGGTGGCCACCCAACGGTAGCACGCTACAGTGGGCAAAAGTCCTCACTAAACAAAACAAACTTAAAAATGCAGTCATCTGCTTGGCAAAGATGCTGATGGGGTTGCCATCAAACTGGAGTCCCAGCGTGGTCTCTCAGTTCAGGGCTGAGGGCTGTGCCGGAAGCCGTGGAGCTCTGCAGAAGCGTCTGCGAGTCTTGGAGACTGCTCCCGCTCCTCCATGACTGCCTGGGGAACACGAGCAAGCTGCTCGCTGCTGCCCTCGGAGCCGCTAGCGGGGTTCCAGTCTCAGTCATTTGTTTGGAGATGTTCAGATGTGCCGTCACTTTTTTAATGCCAGATTTGTGGAAAGGTGACGGCAGTAAAAATTACAGTTGAGGTTTAATTATTGTAGTAAATTCTGTTTTTCAAGATGTAACCATCACAATGCGAAAAGGCCATGCTCAGTAAACGGGATGTGTATGAGTCCCATGTGTTCAAACAATCAATCTAGTCACAAATTCCATGATCCAGTGGCTGGAATTGCACGTACAGTTTAGTACATTCATCAGGGAGTTTTGATTTGGAAATATTAGTGTCATCTCACACATCCAAAACTGATTTTCAAACATGAAGCTACAAGTGTAGACTTACAGAACTTTTGCCACTGGTAAATCACAGCCAAGATTTGGAGCTAAAGCTCCACCATCACTTGAGTCCAGAGATAAAGCAAACTGTTGTTTGAAAGCAATTCATACAGCAGGTGTTTTGATTTCACCTTTTGAATTTCAATTCAATGTACAATCAAAAAGTGCTTCTTTGAAGGAGGGCCTTATCAGTGCGTTTTTGTTGTTGCTAATCTCTTTTGCACTAATCTCATCCTACTTCTGAGTCATTCAAGGGGAGTTTGTTTTGAGATTTGAGACAATTCAGAATTAAGCTAAAAACTGTTTATACATTTTTAATTTCCTTGGGTTTTTATTATCATCAACTGAAAGAGTAAAGTTTATAATAGGGAAAGTAGACACTGAAACATTCTGCTACAGTTTCCAGACATGCATTTATTTCAGTGGACTAGTCTTTAATGAAATAAAGGTGTAGTAGTGTGCTTGCAGAAAATCAGCAGGTATTTACAAACTAATTCCACAGCATTTATAACTGTTATTTATTTAAAGCATAAAAAAAGTAGATTTCTCTTGTCCTCTAAATGAATTCTTAATTCCTTCATCCTCATCTTTGGATAAAATCTGAAAGACAACTTGTTAGGTTTCTTGAATTCAGTCTTTTATGCAGATAAACAAAGCAACAGTCATTTGTTGCTTCAATATCAATATCAAACTTGCCTGCAGGGGCATATTTAGTTAATTCACCATTGAAAAATGAAGTTTTGGAGTAAAATTTCTCAAACTATTTTACTCAGTTAGATTTTTTAATAGACATTGTTTATTTGTTGTTTAAACCCCAACCGTTTTGACTTTGAAGACAGCAGCAGCATTGTTTTTGCTAAATACCTTAATTGTGCACATTCCTTATGTTGAACTCAGAAAGGCTTTAAGTTTAATTAATACATCTCTTTTACTTAACTCACAGACATGCCTACAGGGCAAGACAGGAAAGCTAAGTTAAATTAGAATCGGACGCCCTACGAGCCCACGCACAATTTTTAAGTTTGATGGGTTCAATTTTCTTATTTTTCATTGCAAACATTGTGTATTTTGCAGGTTCTAAACTTGAAACCTCACAGTAGGGTCTTTTTGCTTTATAGCCCATTTTCATTAACTTACGGCCAAAACTTGGAGGTCTGTTACCACAATGACTTTAAGGTCTTAAATCACTGAGCTAAACCCATTTTAGCCAGTGACCTCCTCCGACAGGGATTCAACTCCCGCCATGAAACACGTTGCCCCTCCAACCTGTGCTCCCGGGGAAGCCACGGCGACCTTCTGCACCACGGTGAGAGGACCAGCAAATTCCCAAACTGTTTGCAACATTTTAAAAGATTTATTCTTTGGTCTCTCCACTTTAAAAAAAATATGTGTATGTGTACAGACACACACACTCTCACAGAGCCGGACCCCAAAGGGCATAAAAATCTATAGTAGGCTGGTCTGTTCGTCCAAGATAAGAAGGAAAATGAATTGCATTTGCATTTATAAGCATGGAAATTAATGTTTCGGATTTCTTTTCTTTGTTTTACTTTGTTCTTTAAGGACTTGGCTTCTGCAATGTGTGCCAGGTGGGCAGAAGAGATGTTTTCAACGATCCCAAATGAGACAGCAGGGCAGGGTTTGGGAAGCAGTGAAAACCAGCATCCTGGGCCGGTGAAAATAATAACAGCAAAGATCGGATATGACCACCAGGGCCACTCCGTCTCTGCTGTGCTTTTCCCTTCGGGAGATGTGGTGTGCATCCCGGTTCTCCTTTCTGCCCTTCCCTTTCCCCGTCAAGGCGGCGACTCTGAGTTGGGGAGAGCTCCTCTCTCACGCTCCCTCCTTTGCTTTCTTTGGCTGCCGCTGCCTTCTCAGACGGATCCCCAGATGGAAGCCCAGTCCCAGCCTTTCCATCCTTGCCTTGGTGAAGGTGGCAGGTCAGCAGACATGAAAAGGAGAAGGGGTCTTGTCTCCCCCCAGGAGTGAACGCAGCACTCGGTGGCCAGAAGCGGAGGCTAATCCATCAGTCTTATCCTGACAATACTCTAACTGGAGCGGGGTGTTGTCTGAACTGATGGGAAAGTTCAGGAAACCAAATCTGCTTCAAAAGTGAGGATTTCTCATGGGGTCATCCCAGCGCCCCGGAGTCCTGCGGGAGGTGGCTTACAGGCAGGTACCCTTACCCCGAGCTGGCACTTGCTCTCAGTGACCAGCAGGTGCTGGCTCTGAATGCCATTGTCCTTGCCACATGGCCTCGGGCAAGCCAATCTCATCTCAAGCGTTGGTCTCCTTGTCCACCGAGCGTGTGGAACTGTTGGAGGGCATCACTTCCAAGCCAGCTCCAGCTCCAACATTTTCTGGTCCTTTCCTCAAATCTACCTTGAACACAGGCATGTAGGAAAAGAGTTTTACTCTCTGTGTTTCATATTTTTCTGGGGCCAAAAGGCAACATAAGTGCTACGTGAGGCTGTGAAGTCAGTGGAGAGAGCCTCTGTCACAGCGGCCTATGTGGCCGATGTCCCTCTGTGTGGTTCAGTGTCCTGCCATACCTGCTCATGGCCGGGTCTCCCCAGAGTTGGCCAAGATCATGCCAGCCCAGGCTCCAGGGCAGCTCCTGTCTGCTAATCTGAGAAACTCCTCAAATCGGATGGCTCACGAGGAGAGCATTGTTCTTCTCAGGAGGTGCAGGTGCACTTTAAGAGTGGCCTTGGCTCCCCCAAAGTGACTTTCATTTTGCGAATTTACCAACGCGTAACCGAGTCGTGGGCTGGGCTGGATTGAAGCCGGGTTCACAGACTCAGCGGATCCTCACACCTCGTCCCCTTAACCTTCGACTCACACAAAAGGCCAGGATGGAGAGAATTCAGCTAATTTTGATTTGACAATGCTGTTTTCTTGGGAACCTGTCTAGTCTCACCTTTGATAAGAGCCTGTGTCTGAGATGTTAAAATTAAGAAAATTTGTGAGGTTTTAGGAAGAAGATTAACACATTACTGGAAAGATACATTTATCTACACATTTTCCAGCATGTGATGATGAAGCCAGCCCACTCACTTTTCCTCATTGCTCATGAAGGGGTGGACATTCATCTGCTGAGTAAATGTGCCCTGACATCATGTAGCTCACGCCGAAATGCTTTTATCTGACAGTCCATTAATTTTACTCTTAACTGTTCTTTGTAGTCACTGTACCTTGCTGCTAGAAATTCAAGTTTTGGCCTCAGTAGTTATCTGAAAAATGGCAATGTTTATTGTACATTAATTATTGTATAGAAAAAATCCTTTGGTTGACAGGAACCATTTAATGCAGAGTTTAAAACACAAATTTTTAACCACACTGAACTGGGATCAAATTCTATCTCTGCTGGTAACAATGTACCACAGGAAAGTTACGTAACCTTGCTGAGCTGTTGTCACCATCTTTACCGCTGTGTGCTCCTATGAATCATCATCCCCCCACTTTCCTTGCATTGAACTTTCCCTTGGACTTTACAGGATATGAATATTATTTAATTGTAGGAGTAGCTTCCCTACTTGTGATCCAGGTCAGTTCTAAAATACTCAGTGGACCTTGTCCTGGGCTGGGATTTGAGAATGTGAGACACAATCCCTACTTTCATCGAGTATGTAGGATAACTGTCTCATTCCTGCAATATTTGCATCTTCCTGATTTGTGTGTGTGTGCATGTGCATGTACATGTGCACAAATGTCCCCCAAAATGCTTTGGTTATAGTTTAATTACAAGCAAATTCTAAGCTGTGATGCCTGAACTGCCTCCTCTCTGTTTCTGCTTGAAAGCTGCTGTAGACACAATTTCTGGCATAAAGAATTTCTCCACTGTGGTCCTCAAAACCCCTGTCATAGACATTATCATATTTATAAATGGTTGTTTTTGTGTCTTCCACATTGCACCCTGACTGCTCTCTCCTCATCTACCCTACCTCCTGGGCCAAAGTCTTGGCTAGACCAGGGCTTGTCTGGCAGGTGTCCTGATGATGATGATTTCCCAGGGGTCCTCAGCTGCTGGGCCCCATGCAAATGAACCTTCACATGAGTGGCTCAGAGTCCACTGTCCTGAGGCTTTATTTGTTTTGGAAGAGTGGTTGGACACATAACAATTAATAGTGTCCTTCACTTAGAGAAAACCATTTTTCTTTAAACCTCCCTGTTTGTTCAAGTGACAAGGGTTCAAGAGACAGAATCTCTTGCCAATAGGAGACAGGAAGAGAGCCAATGAGTGGAGATGGCACAGTTGGTGAGATGGTGGAGGTGATGGAGATGGTGGAGACTGTGGAGATAGTAGAGATGGTGGAGGGGAGGGAGATGATTGAGATGGTAAGATGGTGGAGGTGATGGAGAGAGTGGAGATGGTAGAGATGATGGATATGGTGGAATTGGTAGAGATGATGGAGATAGTGGAGATGTAGAAATGGTGGAGATACTGGAGAGAATGGAGAGGGTGGAATTGGAGAGGGTTGAGATGGTAAAGATAGTGGAGAGGGTGGAGGTGGTGGAGATGGTAGAGTTGATGGAGATCTCATAGAAGGTGGACATGGTGGAGACTGTAGAGATAGTAGAGATGGTGGAGGGGTGGAGATGGTAGAGATAGTGAAAAGGGTGGAGAAGGTGGAGGTGGTGGAGAGGGTAGAAAGGGTAGAGATGGTGGAGGTAGTGGTGGAAGGGTTAGAGATGGTGGAGATAGTGGAGAAGTTAGAGATAGGGGAGGAGGTGGAAACAGGAGAGATAGTGAAGATAGTGGAGAGAGTAGAGATGGTGGAGGAGGTGGTGGAAGTGTTGAAGATGGTGGAGATGATGGAGATGGTGGAGGAGGCAGAGATGGTGGAGAAGATAGAGATGGTAGAGGTGCTGCAGAGGGTGCAGAGGTGGGACAATGAGCACTGGGGACTGCTGACCCTCCCTGCAGTAGTGCTGTCATGGAAAATGCAGCGTTGACACATGTTCCAATTTTTCAAAAGGAGACATAAATCTAGATTTTAAATCAATAAATAAAATCTATATTATCAAATTTTGGCAACAATTCAAAGAAAATTTGAATTATACTCACTAAACCAAATTCTGCAAACAACATCAATTTCAAAACTCTGCTTGGACATTCAGAGTCTTTCCTTAGTCTCCACACTAATCCTAGTAAATACATGAGCTAGGGTTGAAAGAGAATTGTATTTTTCCAACATAGACTCAGGGTTTTGCATGTAGGGAAGCCAGTTGTTTTGCCCATGTCAATGTGACAGTCAAACTGGAAATGTACTGGTGGTTGGTACATCTGAACAATTCATATTGTTTGTTGGTCTGAATCAAGCCAGACCAACAAGCAGAGTGACACTGTTCCACACCATCTTGATACGACAGCAAGACTCAGATTTGGATGTCAGTGACATGTATTTGGTTTAAACCGAAGGACCTAAGAAATAGCCCTGCAAACCAGTGACCGCATGGCCATGGAGATGTCGAAGAGCTTGTCCTTTGCCTGAGTCAGGCAGTGCCACCCCAGCCCCCCTGGTCTTGGAGCTAGACTTGACATGTTCATTTCATTTGTAAATGCCAAGGAAAACTTCTTTCTTGAAGAAAATCACCTTCTCAAGGTGGTTTTTAACAGATGGAAAATAAGACACTGAGGGCTCACTGGTTTCCCATCTGTGGGGCCTTCTGGGTTCCATTGAGGGTTTTCAGAGGCTCTTTGAGATTGGGCTAAGGAACAATCTCTACTTGCCTTTCAGGCAAAGCTACTCTGTAGTACATCTCATATCACTTGTCAGTTACACAAAAGAGTTAAATACCTTTTTAGAGAATGACTGATGTAGTCCAATTCTATTTCTTTTTTCACATTGGTTTCCAGGAGACTCAGAATCTAATTGTTTCCTCTCTTATGGCCTGCATATATAAATTTTATCTTTCTCTCAGTCTAATTTACATTATAGCATATGCTCTGCGTTTATTAATGTTTGTCTACTTTATTTTACACTTTTTAAGAGTCAATTCAAGTCTTTGTAGAATGTGTTTGAATGTTAATAATTAAAATGATCACATATTCATTTATTAAATAAATCTGAAATGCAATACTGCCACTTCATGGACGGGCTCTATTAGATCTATAAAAAAATGTCTTAGGGGAAAACAGTTTGGTGGTTCCTCAAAAAGTTACACATAGAACTAATATATGACCCACCAACTCCACTCCTAAGTACAGACACAAAAGAATTAAAAACAGGGACTCCCACAGACTCTCGCATCCAAATGTTTATAGAAACACTATTTGCAATAACCCAAAGATGAAAACAAGTGTCCATCAACAGATGAATTTGGATAAACAAAACGTAGCCTGTCCCTGCAATAGGATATTATTCAGCCGTAGAAAGGAATGGCGTTCTGATACACCCTACGGTATGGATGAATGTGGAAGCACTATGCTAAATGAAATAATCGAGAACAAATTTTGTATGATTCTACTTGTATGAAGTATCTAATATAGGTACATTCATAGAGACAAAGTAGATTAGAGGTAACCAGCACCTGGGTAGAGGAATAATGTAGAATTATTGCTTGATGGGTACAAAGTTTCTATTTGGGAGTGATGAAAAAGTATTAGAAATAGATACTGGCAGGATTTACAGCTATAACTCTTACTACAGTGTGATAGTATAACATTTTGAGTATAATTAGTGCCACTGATTTGTACACTTAAATATAGTTAAAATGGCAAATTTTATTGTGTGTATGCATATGTAATAGTTATACATATACAATTTTACCACAATAAAAATGATTTTAAAAAGGAAGTGCTTAGAAAATTTATATTGTTTTCTCCTGGATTAATCATAATTGATTGAGATGCAATGTATGTACCAGGCTTTGATATGTTTCGAAGATCATCTGAATCCGAAGCTGAGTTTGTTCAGATGATGATCTCTGGACCCACCTCAGCCTGCGGAATCAGCGTCTCTGTGGGGGGATCCAGAGGTTTCCATCCTGGCCAAGCCCCGCCCCCCAGGAGTTTCTTACACGCACCGAAGATTCTGCAGCCTTGGTAGCAAGATCCTGGGCAGAGAGTCAGGGAACAGCAGTTCTGGGCTCTGCCTTTGCTCCCGGAGTCCTGGAAACTGGCGCAGTTTGGAACAGGTGAGGTTGAATGACCCTTTTCATCCCCAATTCCTGTGATATAAATAAATAATAAAAACAGTTACATCTTTATTATTTACATAATCATGTAAAGGGGCTTATATGGATGCAAACAACTGAAAAAGAGGAACAGAAAAAAAGTTACAGCTTTGTTCTTCTGCGAATATGATATATTCATCACAGAACGTCAAAGAAATTCAAGAAATGTCTCGGTGCAAAAGAAAGCATGAACAATCACGGATTTTACCACAGAATTAGAAAAGCTAGGGTTTCCTCAGAGCTGTAAGACCTTCAAAGGGCAGAGCCTCAGCCCCGAGCACATGCGTGGTGCCCACATGCATCAGTGGCTCCCTTGAGCTGCATTAAATTTATGGAGAGAAAAATAAATCAAGGTCAACTTGTGCTTTTCTTCCCCTGACTGTAAAGGTTTGGCCTGTAATCCTCTGCTTTATGCGAATAATTTGTTTCACATGAGTTGATTACTCTTTAAACAAGCCAAGTATCACATTCCTTTTGTCCGAATAGCTGTAGAGCACATATTTTAAAGTAAACTAATTAAGAATGGGCTTTCACAAGGTCTATTTCTAAGAAGGTGAGAAATCAAGAGATAGGAAGTGTTGTCTGGGTAAAATCAACCGACTTGAAAGCCCGTTTGAATGTTTACGAGCAGCTCCCTCTCCGTGTGGTCCGAGGGCCAACCTGGTCGCAGATTCTGCTCGTGGGAGGACAAGGTTTGGGGCTGTAATTTGATCCTCTCAATTTTACAGCAAATGCAGCAACCGTGCACTGGGCCGGGGCTATCCGGCTTCCACAGCGCACGACCGTATTAATACTCCGCCGCAGAAAATGAAATCTTCCAGACTGCCGTCGGTTATGGCCATTTGAATGTTAAATATGGGTAATAACTGCAGTGATTTACACTCAAATATTTAGAAAATGCTCTTTAGCAACCCTAACGAAAAGCGTGCGTACATTGCCCAGTCCCCGCGTAAGCGCTTTTGTAAATGTCATTTGTGAGGCTACAGCTTCCTTTTCTGGCAAGAAATGCACACCGTTTTTGTTGCAAATTTTCAATTTGCAATCCATTTTCAACTGGGAGCTTCTGGGTGGACTGCTGGGGGGGAGGAGATTTCTCAGCTGGGGGAGGCCGTTTCTAATCATCGCATGGGGTGGCCTAGGATTTCGCGAATTACGTGGAGTTGGGATCTGCATTGCTTTTGATGAGTGCCTGGTTGAAAATTTATCAGTCAGTGAAGAGTCATGCACACTCTGATTTATGTAAATTTTTTCCATCTTTTATATGTTCCTCTTGTTTAAGAGTTCCATTACAATCACGGAGCACTCCACTCACAAAAAGGATGTGATTTTTATTTTATCATGTGTTACTGTCTTTCATCAAAAAGAGAATCATTAGTTGGAGAACTCTGGGAATCTTTTCAGTTTTCACTCGACCCCAGTGTGGGTCTCGGCAGGACCCCAGCCGCCGGTGTGGAGGAGGGAGCAGACACAGAGCTCGTGCTGACTCAACACGGACTAGTTAGGTGGCCTCGGACGAATTACTCAGCTTCCCGGCCTCAGTTTCCTCCATTTGGAATGAAAATGTATGTTGTAAAAGACGATCTGTGAGATCTGTGGGGGAAGTCCCATTTAAATAAGGCCTAGTCTTCGACAGGATCAGGCTGACGTTAGCATGTTTGGAGTGAGCCACTGATTGTCACCGTGCAGTGACCGCTCCCAGCTTGCTGCCCACCCAGAACCGGGCGGTGAGTGTGCAGCAGGTCAACTGAGCCCTGAACAGGATGTCCTAGATCTGCCGTGGTTCACACGCAGCATCCTGTAATTTGAACTTGTACCAACTGCTAAAAGAGGAACAGAAGACACAGGGCTCTTCTCCTGATGAGAGTATTCTTACTGTTAGTCATCTCTGGTTTTTCCCAAATGCCAAGTTCTGGCTCCCAGATGGTGCTCTGATGGAAGGTGAGGCGACATGCCTGGTCTGCCTGTCTCAAAATAGAAAGTGTTGTTATTCTTCAAGTACTTTCACTTTCTTTGTCTTTTTCAGGGATTTTACAAGCTTTGCATGTGGAAGGAAGATGTTCTGGTGTAAACACACCTTCCTAAGGGGCGCAGCTGGAAATTGGGTATCATCCCCGCTCCTTGACACTCCCCCCTCCCTGGCAGTTCTGTGGTAAAGAACATGATCAGTCTACTCTGAGCATCTTACGGGGTGAAGTAGCAAGATCAACAGCTGGGGAAGCCACACACGTAAGCTTTAGCTGGGCTTCTGCCACTGACCTACTGTCTACATCTTTTTAGTAGATGTTTCCATAAAGCCAACAATGATGCAATTGATGATTGATGAGGTCGCTTATAGAGCTTCTAGCTTACTGTTCTGTGGTGGGTGGAGAGGGCTTTGTGGAGTGGTTCTGAATATCAACACACATCAAAATCCCTTAGGAAGGTCATCAAATACCCAGATCCTGAGCCCCCTCTGCAAGGAACCCTGACACAGTAAATCTGTGATGAGACCCCCAAGTCATTTGCAGAATCTTCCCAGATGACCAAGAAACTGTACAACAAATCATAAAGCACCAGAGAGGAGATGATGGTGTCATGCCCACAGCTAAACATGCAGGGGTTGAGCAGACGCCACGGCTCCTACGGCCCATGCCTGAGCTTCTGCACAAACGTGGCTGGGAGACACTGGTCATGGTGAAGGCAGCCGTGACCGAAGGGCCACATGGGGAAGAACCGTAAGGATTTATTTTCATGGCTTTTCCAACATTGCTAAATGCAGAGGTTTTATATAAATCCCCAAACTGCAGTCTTCTCTTAAACATTAGGTGATCGGGCATCACAGACGCCCATTCCCGCCTCCCGGGTGGACAGTCCCCCAGGGCCGCAGAGCAGCAGACCTTTCTCAGTAGTGCCTGGGCTCTCCCATTGGCGTCCCTCAGGTTTCTCTTCTCAGTCCTGTGGGTGGTGGAGTTGGCTACCCTTCTTACGCCATGATTTTGAGAAACTGGCATCCAATGAGAGGGAAATTTAACATTTGATTAAATTTATAGATGCAAATTGGCCTTGGTATTAATACCTCAATGATTTTAAATTGGAATCTAGTGACCTTCAAAATTATCTGGCTAGTATTTTTCACTCCATTGTGATCTTCATGGTATACAAGTAAAGACCCCAGGGTCAAACAGATTTGGGAAGAGGGAGAGCAGGTGTCTTCAGTGCAGGTTCTCAGCAATCTTCATCATGCTGCTGTGTCCTGCAGCCATAAGATGATGCCCGGTGGCAGCATCCCAGATGTCCTTGACCTTGGAGCCCCTTCCTCCCCTCCCCACCCTTCAATGTCTTCAGAAATACACTTTGCAAATGCAAATCTATTTCCCCTCCCCCCTTTCTATTCCCCAAGGAAACTGATTCCCGAGGAGATAAAATGACATGGAGAGCTGGAACTCAACATTTCTTTTTCTTGTACCCCAGTGCTCATTCTGTGCAAAACTCGCCACTGACCGGCTTTGAATAAATCATCCAGATGAAATCAGAAGATGAATCCTAGGATACACATTTGTCTCTGGTATATTCAGACTTGTGATAATTGGGGCAAAGAGGAGGTGACTCTCCTCTGGGGCTTAGTCACAGGCTTTTGAGTCATGTCTATGAGCAATATCGATCCAGACTTTGTGGCTCACTTTCTTACTAATTTTATTAAAGCATCAATATATGTAGCTTTCCTCTGTACATAAGAACTGGCTACATTTATTTCTTTAATGTATTCTTTAATGGTTTACATTTATTTCTATCTCTCGGTGTATAAAGTAGGCCAATTTTTAAAAAGCAAATGCCCCTCATTACAAATTAAAGAAGTACAAAGTTGCATGGTCAAAATGAAAGCTAATTTTTGAGTATTTTGTAACTCCCAATTTTTCTAAAATCTCGTAACTTTAGCAGTCAGCCTCAAGATATCACTTTCGGCCATGACCTCTTTTTTCCTTCTTACTCTCTGCCATCCCTGCACCACTGAACCCATCTCTCTGTCTGCTGAAAGTCAAAATATCCCTCCAGGTCCTGCTCAAGTATCATCTTTTTCTGTGAAGTCTTTTGGAATCATCTTGACTGGAAAATACTTCTCCTATCTCTGAATTGTGATGTTTTGTTATTTTACATGTAATGCTTTTGTAAAATTACCATTTTATGACATATTAATTACACTTAGTATGCCATACTTTCTTGCCATATTCTGAACTCTTTAAGATCAAGACAACTGTGTCTCATTATATCCACAAGGGCGTCTTGCTTGGTGCCAAGTCATGGTTGTTTTTGTGAGTGCTGGCTGCTGTAACAGAATACGGTTGATGAGGTGGCTTAAATAGTAGACTCTTTTTTCTTACGATTCTGAAAGCTGGGAAGTCCAGGATCAAGGTGCCGGCGTATTTGGTCCTGGTGAGGGTCCTCTTCCCAACTGCCAGCAAGCTATGTCCTCACGTGGTAGGGGAAAGAGAGAGAGAGAGAGAGAGAGAGAGAGAGAGAGAGAGAGAGATCTGGTATCTCTTGCTTTTCTCATTAAGAACACTAACTCCATCATGGGGAACCCAGCCTCATGACCACATCTAGGCCTAATTATCTTCCAAAGGCCCCACTTCCAAGCACATGTGAATTGGGGGAGGAGGGAAAACATATCCAGATGGCAATGGTGAGGCTAGAACCCAGGTCTCTGAATCTTTCATAGTCCCACCTGCCATAGTGATTCATCTAACATTAAGCCACTTTTTCTAGAAAATGACAAGGTCCAGAAATTTTGCAGAAAAATAAAAAAAGTATAGAATATTAAACCTGTTTGTTGGATTTGTTATAATCTAGATAAATCCCATTGAGTTAGCCAGGTAAGAGAAGAAAGTCTCTTTCTGTTATTTATTTACCCAGTTGCCAAATACCAAAGAACCGCAATGATTGTTATTGTTTATTATGGATTTATTATGTCTTAGCCCATTTAGGCTGCTCTAACAGAATAGCACAGACGGGTAGCTTACACAGCAGAAATTTATGTTCTCAGGGTTCTGGAGGCTGGAAGTCTGAGATTAAGGTGCCAGCATGGTTAGGTTCTTGTGAGGACACTCTTCTTGGTTTGAAGACAGCCACCTTCTTGCTGTGTCCTTAAGGTGGACAGCAGAGAGCAGCAAGCTCTGCCCTGTCTTCTTCTAAGGGCGTTAATCCGGTTCATGAAGGCTCCGCCCTGATGACTGAATCACTTACAAAGGCTCCACCTCCTAACACCACAACGCTGGAAGTTGGGGCTTCAACATACACATCTTTTGAGAAGGACACCGATATTTAACCTATATCATATTATGTACAAAATATCGTTTAGGATTTTAAATTTTGAAAATTCTATTAATGGCCACAACTCTCCTAGAAGGCAGGGATATTCTTTCTTTGTACAGAAGTAGCTGAGAGAAACGATGTAACTTGGCTGAGACCACAGAGTTCATAAATAGTAGACCCTGGATTTGAACTTGAGAGTTTCTGATTTCAAAGTCATGTTCCTCATACAACGCAAAACTGCCTCCCTAAACTGTGTGTGAATGGCGTTAGGTGTGTGGGATTGCAGACCATGTTGATGTCACTGAGATTCCACCTACTTCTGTAGACTTCGAAGAAGATGCATGAAGCAGAGTTGATAGATTTTGCTCTTTCTTCAGTTTACCTTTCTTCTGTCTTCCCTGTCCTTCCACTCTAGGCCTTTTATAGCCGCTTTTTGCTTGAGAGCCAGTTTTTTTGCTTTAGTTTAGTTTTTCTTTTTCTTTTTTTTTAAAAAATAGAACTGGAAAAAAATACAAATAAATTAAAAGACATGCCAGTTTATGATAAGGGGGGAAACAACATACATTCATGACTTAGGCAGAGATGAGATGTCATAAGCAGGCATTTTCCATTTTCTCCTCTTCTGATGACTCTGAAGAATAATAAATATGTTCATAATTGTTTGCTAGGTCCACATTCTCAAACTCTTAGCTCAAAGATAAAGTTGCCTCTAAATCGTGTCCTTTTTAATTTGTATAATGACTCCATCTACTCTGGAACAGAGCTGGAAGGAGGTTTCTGATGACCCTTAAAATGAGGGGAAAAAAAAAAAAAGAAAAAGAGCTAGAAGAAAGAAAGCATTAAAATAATTGAAGCTGGGTTTTGTGTGTGTCTGGTGTTTGGCCTGGTGGGCCTGGTTTTTATTAGCTCTGCCCACAGCTTGGGGTTACGTTTGCAGCTCTAGGTGGACTTGGCTGGTCTCTTTATAGCCATGTGCACCCACAGCTGAGCCAATGCCCCGAAAATGAAGCCATAGGTGAATAAAATAATACATGTGTGTGGGGGCACTACCCCCTTGCCCAAAATAATGATGGGTGCCTTCGCTTTGCAGTAATTTTAGTTGACTGGATCACTTTTCATATAGGTATTTTTATTTCCTATTTTCTTTGATTATTGCACATATACATTTCAAAGGACACATTTGTGGAACCCATTCTGAGTCTCTTTTCTAAGCAGTCAGCCTACTGCTTAACTTACTTTTCTGTTATAGATGTAAACAAAATCAGTTTTGTTTATTTAAAAACAGCAGAGGCATTGTGATTGTTTATATCAGCATATTATTTTTCCCCTTATGTTTATGATAATGTATTTCTTGATCTCATAATAATGAAATAGCAATTGAGGTCTAATTCTGTATATTTATATATATATATTTTTAAGGCAAAACAAAGACAACAACAACAAAAAAACACTTTCAATTTTACTGAGGCAAAAATCCTAGATTCTTTATCAAAAGGAGATAGGAATTTTGAATCTCGTCTCTACCGTATACAGTGGCATTGCATTGTCCCTGCCGGCAAAGTGACAGTACTAAGAGCTCCCAGGCCTGTTCTGAGCAGTAAATGAGAAAATATGTGTAGCGGTGAGCCTGTGGCAAGGGCTCAGTCCCTGCTCTTACCCCTTCTTTGACTTATCTGTGCAAACCAATGATAGATTCACAAATTCGTCACTCACTGCAGTTGGCTGTGCTCCGGTGCAGTGTCAGATAAGTTTTTCACGGGCCGGTTGTCGAGTGTGTGCGCAGGGTTCTGTCCCATGGACAGTATTTAAAAGTCTGACTGCACTCTGAAGCAAGCTCACCAGATGAGTGCTACCCTAGCCCAGGGGAAACCCTTCAGGCTCCATCTGAAAACACAAACACAAGCGGAAAACTCCCCTGGCCGGAGCACTTGGATAAACACACCGGCCCCCTCCTCGCCCTCTACCCCCTCGCCGCCTGTTTTCCCGGAAGTCTGTGAAGTTCAGCAGTCTCCCTCCCTCGGCCCCTGCAGACAGGGAGCTCTGAGTCCGCCGCCGCCCCCTCCCCTGGGCCAGGCCTCCCGGAGCATGGGTCTCCCCACTGCCAGGCGCGCTCCAGCCGTTCTGGAGTGCATTAAAAGGGGTCGGAGGAATTCCCCGAGCAGAAAGGGCCCTACAGCCACACATCTGAGCGTGGGGACCCAGCCACTGTGCACTTGTCCAAAGGGCCTGCTCACAAAAGCCCAGCCAGAAGGTGCTGCTCCCCCTGCTGCGCCCTGAGCTATTATGGGATGGTTTGCACTGCGCCAGCATCGTTTTCACCCCATCCTTCTTGTGGTCAGTGACGGGGGTCAGGAGGTGTCTCTGGTTTCTGAGTAGTTTTCCTCTGTTGTAAGCGAACTGGCTCCCGGGAGGACTGAACCTGCGACCTCGCCTCCATTAGCACCGGCCTTTCATTGCTGCGCCTCGCGGCCCAGGTGAACCAAACGCGCCCCACAGCCTGAGCTCTGCCGAGTTTTGTGGAGGCTGCTCTGTTTAAACGTGCTGAGGGCCAGACCTCAGCACATACCTGAAGTTCACTCCTGGACCTTCTTGTGTTGCCATTTGGGTAACCTTGGAATTTTTATGGAATGTTCGTTGTCCGTTGGCTTGTGGAAAGAAGAAATGCACGAGGCCATGTCCAGACGTGGACGAGGAAATGCACAAAGAGCAGGAAGTCCTGGCCCCGGCATAGCTCGGGGTAAAATGTAACGGGACTGTGCGTGTGTTTTTTCTTCTGATTTCAAAGGGGCCTGCAGCTTGTAACGCAGCGTGCCCTGTGCTGGAAGTATTAGGTCTTTCTGATACCTGGGGGACTGCTTCTCCCCCTTCCTGCACGAAATGGGCTATATTACACACAGCTTGTTAAATGTGTGACAGATCAGCTTGAGAGGAGCCTTCTGTGGGCTCCAGGCCTGCGCAGTGGCTCATAAACCAGCCTCTTGCACACACAGCCCATGCGGCCCTCGGTTTCCCGGGTTCCTGTTGCCGCCGCAGCCATCCTGAGCCGGCTGTTCTGCAGGACAAGCGGGGTGTGCATGTGGATTAGGGTTCCAGACGCTGGCCCGCGCCACATGTGGGGCCTCCCTGTTTAGCATGGCGGGGGTGTCTGCGACCCCTCTCACCCCGTGTCTAATGAGAGATCGGCTCTTCTGCCTTTTCTTACGGCAAATCCTATATCAGAAGACAGGAGATTTTAAAAATTAATTCTAGATTAATTTAGAGATGACTGCACGTGAAATTATTTGGCCAACTGATGAAAAATGAAATTTTCACTACAAAGAGGGAAAATTGTAGAAGTGTCAAATTTTAATCCCATTTCCCATAAAGAATTATCATGTCCCAAGACCCCTCTTGGAACCCCAATTAATCACCCAAGTGCCAGTCTTCCTTACACTGTCTGTGCAAGAGCACACACACGCTAGGCCGCCACGTGTGCTTGGGAAAGGATCCCTGTTTGCAGGCATAAGAAACTAATTAATCCTGTACTAATCTTTAAGAAAAAAACAAAAAAAATCCTAAAAAGAATAGCCAGAGTGGCCATTTTATCCAAATCGAGGACAACTTTTTACTTTTTTGAGCAAATGAGAATTTAAATCAAAACCCACACAAAAAAAATGTTTTTATTTGAGGTTCTCTTCAGTTTTAATGTCTGCTAGAAACAACGCAGGCCTCAGCGTCTCACTAAATCACAAGAAAAGTAGCAAGTCAAGGAAACCGCTTGTAAATGTGAAGGCATTTTTGGTGAGGGGGGCGGGTCGTGGTTAACTATAATTAAAAAACATACACACTAATGGAATCTACAAGAATTAGGTCCTAGCCTCAAATTGTGCTGTGTCTTGGAGAAAAATGTACATTTTTTAAGACGGTGGTATTGCCCACGGAAGGCATATGCTACCCAAATAAAAAATCGTGCAATGAAATCGCCCTGGGTGGCTGTGCTCTATTTTGAAATATTAAAAGCTGAACTTTCCCTGCACATCTCCCAGCTTCAAAAAGCAGCTCTTTATGGCTTGCATTTCCTCCCCCCTCCAGTTTTATACGTGAGCGCACATCTGAGAGAGGATAGACGTTAAGCAGGAGACTAACCTTCAATAATGCATTGTGTTTAATGCCCTATTTGGTCCGATCATTTCCTGAAAACTACTCACGTGACACCTTATTTTCAAAGCACCGAAAAAAAAAAAAAAAAAAAAGAATCAAGCAAATGACGGAGGAACTTTGAAAGAAACGGAATGGAATGTAATTGAATATGCTTTCAGAGCAGTGCCCAGTACATTAAAGGGCCCAGCGATTGCGAAACCAGCAGGGAGAGCGAGGTGGCCGCCATCAATGGAGGCTGGAAATTCTGCCAGATCAGGTGTTTTCGTGCCGTGGGGAAAGAGTCCTCATTTATACAGCACTCCCCTCCCCCAGGCCATCTTGTTCCTGTCTGTGGCTGGTTACCTCATTAAAGGAAACCATTTCAAAGGGACTGCTGTGGTTGAAGGCATTTTTTTTTTTTTTTTTTTTGCTGAATCAGCAACCTTGATGTTGAATCAATTTCTGCAGCTTCTACCTTCGAAAGCAAGAAAATATGGTTAGTGGAACAATGCCCTTAATTTGCAGGATATGTGACCACAGAGGTAAGAGAAGCAAGAGAAAGAGAGAGAAAGCTTTTATTTACAGAAATGATCAGCGTAGAGCTTAGATTTCTTCAATTTTTGTTACCTTTATTATTACAGTTTTTTCTTTCCACATTCATATTTTTTGAAATGGGGTTACGAGATGGAAGATTGCACAGAGTAGTGGTTTTAAATGTTACCCTCAATATAGAGAAGACAGAAATGGAAGTGATGTCGTCACAGGGCTTGTGAACCTCCAGGGTGTGGCAGAGGAGAGATTCAAGTCCAGCCTCCTCGCTCTGTAAGGGGAAGGCGCCCCCTTCCCGGCCCGCCTGTCCAGAGAACTGCGATGGCTTGCCCAAGTCTCTCCTACCCACGGCCAGGAACAAACACAGCTGGGATGCTGCGTCCCTCCCCCGAGCCGGGGGACACAGACGGAAGAGCAGCTTGGTGAGGAGGCAGGTGGCTTTCTGTCTGGAACCTGTGAAGGCATCAGGGCAGACATGCCTGGTCACAGAGTGGGGCACAAAGTGGAGGCAAAGGCTCAGAAGGGAGTGGGTGGGCGAGTCACGGGGGGGCACTGAAGTCGTTAGAGTGAATGACAACTGAAGAGGAATGAAGGAGGAGCCTCAGAATATTCCAGAATGTAATGTTTTGCCAGGGGAAAAAAGAGACCCAGAAGGAGCAGCCGGAAGGTAGGATGGAAACAGGAGTGCACGGCGTCAGAGAAGCCGCAGCAGAGCCTGTCCGAGAGCCAGCCAGCAGGAAAGGCTAGGGGAGGGGGCGGTCGGCGCTGGTGGTGGCAGCGGCACCTCCTTGCCGCGGAGGGCACGGTGCTGCGCGTGAAGACAAACCGTCCATTCCTGGTCTGATGTTCGCCTGGCCTTGAGCAAGTTGCCATCCCCATACTCTCAAGTTTTAGCTTGTTCCAGATTAAAACAATCCAGGCATTCTCAGCACTTTTATTAGAAATAGACAGTGATAACATGAAACCCTGGGCCCCCAAAGGAAGGACCCTACGCATTTTTTCTCTCTGTTCCTGACAGCACTGTAGCTGAGCACATGGCAGCTACTTAGGTCACGTCTATACACGGGCAGGAGCTTTCCTTCTTCCGCCTCAGTGGATGTGCCCTGGGCTGCCGTTCCAAACAAGGTGCAGGTCTTGGAAGGCAGAGTCCATATGAAAAGAGATCTCTTATGAAATGCACAGACCCTGTCTGGGCATAAATCAAGGACTCAAAAAATTCTTTTTCCATTAAATGCATGGTGCATTCAGAATAATCGACGATAAGGTATCCAAAAGCTAAGACAGCAAACATAACCTCAAAGATAGGACCTCAGATTGTTATCAGATGATGAAGCATCTCCAGGTGCAGGTGCCACCTTCGAGGAACTTTCCAACTCCCCAGAGGTGTGACCTTTGCAATTGAGAGTGTCCCCGCAGCCAGCAGCCACTAGACAAGAAGGCCGGGCGGGAGCATCTGTCCGAAAGTCCTCCACCTGCAGACACTTTGCTTCCAGTTTCCTGCTGCCCCAGCCCCTGCCAGTCTGGGCCCGTGGCGTTTCCTGAAAAACATGATGACTTGTATTTTAAGATCTGTGGCTCAAGGAAGATGTTTGTTAAAACTCTCATCAGCATGGGGTGGTGGGAAGAACACACAGCTTAGAACAGGACGAACTACGTTTAAATCTCCGTTTCACCCAGGGAAGTGAAGCCTAGCAAGTCCATTCATCTCTTTGAGATGCAATTCAGTTTTCTACTAGATGGGATGATTATACCTATTTCTTGATGTCTTTGTGGAGACCCAATATGATAATGTAATGAAAATCCTTTGTAAATGACAAATGTTGGTGGTCCCTCAAATGTGGCAACTGTGGATGAGGAGTCTCAGATCCCACTTTCCCCGCCTTTCGCCCTGAAAGGGGGTCCCCGATGTGTCTCTCAGTCCAGGGGGAACACGATGTGCTCACAGAGCTAGCGACAGAATCTGTGATGTGGAAAACAAAGATGGTTCGATTCCATCTTGCTCAAGCTATGTCCCCTGTAGATCGAATCTTTTTCTTGTGAATTATGTCTCCTTTTTCCTCTGGAATTTCTCCTGCCAGGAAGAGGCTTACTGCCCTAGAAAGCAAAGTAGGTACTCGGGCTGGGTCAAGGGAGAAGAGTGGGAAGCAGTGGCCACTCTCCAATGTCCCTGATCCATTCCATAATGGACACAGCCTGGGAGCGACTTTTCCGGGCCTCCCTTGCAGCTGGGCCACGTGCCTGGGTTCCACCAGGGGGATGCAGCCGGGACGCAGGTCCCACTTCTGGGTCCAGCCTTCCTTGCGCCCGTGGCCTCCACCTGGCTTCCTTCCCTTTTCACTGGTTAGGGACGGTGGTGCCATATGGGGAGGAAGCCCGTGTCCTTGAATCCCCTCAAGGAATAGAGCCACCCCAACCAGGAGCATCTATGCTGGAGAGTGATAAACTTTTATGTTAGCCCCTATGTTCGCCTCCCCTAGCAAATGCCCTGGCTACGTGCTGAGCTAGAGGGACAAAATACTCCTCTGGACTCATGTGTGCTCTATACCAGCTCGAGAGTTCAGTAGATTTAGGACCAAAGTCTTTACGAACTGTAGAGTGTCCATCTGCTCAGTGCCTTCTCTTTTCTCTTTTATGTATTTGGCTCAGGGACAAAAGGCGCGGACTGGAGCCAAGACAGATAACCGTTGTCTTGTGCTTAGGATTCGGGCTCTGGTTGGGACTCTCTGGCTGTGAGTGACAAAGACCCACTCGAGGGAGCTCAAGGACTCCAAAGAGAGTCGCAGGCCTGAAGGATATGAAAGCAGTATCTGGGACTCCTTGGGATTTAGAATCGAGATCTGAATTAACGGATTTCTTTTTACGGCATCTTGGTGTCTTTCTGGCCATCTGCTCTGTGGTCCCCTTTGTACCAAAGTTCTTCCCTTACTTACTCGCGGTTTCTCCTCCCCATGATTCAGACAAGCACACGGGAGCTGTTTTTTCTGTAGCCTGGTCTGACGTCACCTTCCCACGGCAGCACCTGGCCAGCAACATAACTGCTCTTGTCCTTCCACCAGGTTCCTCGGAGCTGCTCTGCCTGTTTTTCTTCCTAGTTGAGACTGTGGGACACCATGAGGTCTCGGGTCCTTTGGCTCCTTCTGGCCCCATCAGTTGTGATTGGGTTTAGATGGAGAAATTTGATATTTCAAAAATCGCTTTGTAGGGCAGCAGGGATTTTGGGCAAAGCAGATGTTCTCCATGGGGAATGTGGGATGATGGGTAAGACTGGCATCTTTGGCATAACAGCAAATAATAAAAAGCTAAATAAATGTTGGCTGTTATACGTAATGCAAATATGTATATAAAATAAATTTCATACCAGCTCTGTTTTAGCATTGTGTTAAGGTGTTGGGAAAACAAATTGTACAGTAGCCCTTGATTTTTAGCAGTTAATAGTTTATTGGGGGAGGGATAAAAGCACACATATAAATAATTAGCAATAAATAATAGTGAACCAGTAAGTAGACCTACTTCTTACTGTCAAATGCATGACTGCATCCTCCGTGTTGGGGACCCAGAGGGGGACAGGCCAGGCTCCTGTGTGAAGGGCTCACAGACACCCTGTACGAGGACAGAGGACAGAGGAGCATCACCCTGCTGGTTCTGCTTCCGGTCACACGACCTTGGGTCAACTGCTGCTTGGTTCCCTCGCCCATAATGGGCGTATTAGTACCTATCTTATTCGTAAGGCAGTTCTGAGGATGCAATGGATGATACCTGGGAAGCTAAAGCAATTCTCTCAGTGCCTCTCTTGTGGTCAGAGATCGTACTCTACACCCCACTCAATCAGCAGTGCCCAACAGCGACAGACAAACATGCAATAAATATTCTATCTTTTGTGTTTTCCTTATTTTATCCCCTATTCTTTTCATCCCTCCCGAGAGAACATTGCCTTTTTCTGGAATCCTACTGAATTGCTGACACACGTGCCACTCACGGTCACTGAGATCGTTCCTCACTCCAGCTGTATCTTGCCAGTGTGTTTGCTTGCATTTTGTATTTTGGAATAAAATAGTCTCTCCTTTGCATACATTTATTATATTACACATGTTCTTGCTGAAATCCATCCTGTATATTTAGTGGTCATTTTTTTTTTCATCTGAAGTTATTGCTCTTCTCTAGGTATGTACTTTCCAGAACTTTCAAGAATAATAGAATGTCCTATATCTGTACACACTAGTGTGGCTATTGAACCTGTGGCCATTGACCACTTGAAATGCAGCCAATGTTGCTGAGGATATGAATTTTTGCTTGAAGTTTAAATTTAAACAGTCACCTGTGGCTGGTGGCCACTGTCTTGGAATGTGTACCTTTAAATTATTAAGAGACCCACTTCATCAGAAACCATCCAGAAAGGTGCTTAATTAAATACATCTTAGGATTAATTCCAGAGAAAGCTACTCAATGTATTCTACTTGCTGTTAGCTCCTCCCAAATTAACGTTTAACGCGGACGCTACCCGTAGTCTGTGCGTCAGACGCTGCACAGAGGTCCGTGGTGCCGTCTGGCTCAAACGCACCTCGCTGTGCTGGGCACTCTGGACACAGACACATCTGCTGCTGCCCGATGTGATGTCCCTTGAAACTGCGCCTGGAAACTGACTTCCATAGGAGGAACATCTCTGTGTCCATGTCTCACTTCAGGTGAGGGGAACATAAGATACAGGGGCATCGGCTAAGGCTGATGAGCGGAGTGAGGACAGGGGCCTGGCTGTGGTCTGGGGGAGCCACAGTGTCACTCTGCATCCCAGACTCCAGGGCGAGATGCTGCGGTCGCAGACCGCCACGGCGCTGCCGCCATCTGCTCGCAGTTGGACGGAGAGTTCCGTCTGATGAAACCGAGCCAGGCAGCCGGTGTCGGCTATTCGAAAATGTTAAGTCCGAACTCCAGAGTAGCTTTTCACAGAGCTGCTTCTGAGCCCGGGTTCTGCGAAAGGGGGCGAACGGCTCCTTTCCGAGGCCGGAGGAGGGGTGAGGATCTTCTGAATTTGTAACTGCATATTTAATACCTCACGTGTTCACGAAGGGGCGCGCGCACTTGAAGTCTCCAACCAGCAGGGCTGTGGTCAAAGGCTATGTTTTCACTCAAATCATCACTCTCTTTATTTCCCAGTGTGATTTGGATAATCGTTTCTCCAATAGCCCATCCCAAATTTAACTGCGAAACGTTAATTATTCCTCGTAGTGATAATGGCGAGCTAATGAGGAACGACCAAACAGCTCTTCTCAGAAGCAATGCTCAGTTATGAAAGTCTCCCTGGCGATGGCCGGTGAGTAAGCGCCACGTTCCTGGGCTGGTTGGGATCCCTGAACAGCGTCGCATCCCTGCTGTTCCCAATAGAAGGGCCATTATCGTCACAGCCCGTTGTCCAAAACTGACATAGAAGCTGTACAGCCTCTTGTGATGTCCGGTGACCACCTTTCAGCACAAACGACATCAACGGCTTTACAAAGTGGGCTCCGGTCACTAACCTACAAACGAAATTCTCTCTATTAAAAATTACAGTTCCCACGTTCGGATCTATAGAAAAGAGCTGCCATTTTTTCCCTCCCTACCAGTGTCTGGCATGAGTTATTAAGCTACGTCCTGGCACGAAGCCAACGACGCGTATCATTAAAATGAACTTCTGAAGAAGCGTAAATGTTCCAGTGTTGCATCACGGGCATGCAAATGCAAATCTGTGTTCGCCAGGCTCCTCTGCAACAAGAAAATTCGTAGGAAGGTAAGTATGTGTAAGACACTTCTTGATAACCCAGATTTCTAGCTGAAAAGGAGCTGAGAAGATGTTTTTCCCCCCATGCGGTGGTTTCCGTCTGGCCCATGTTGAAAAGACATTAGCAGGGGGACCTCGCCACCAGAAGATGTCGCGTCAGGAAGTGCAGCCCCCCTAATTTATGAGGGTCCCGTACCCTGGAACTGCAGGCCGGGCTGGGCTTGGCCCCCTCTCTCCCAGCAGGGGCTCTCAGGCCAGGGGCTGGAATGTTTCCAGACCTTTTAATGGATTGGTTTCTCTGATCAAAAGCCTTGAAACACTAGCGTCTCCAGGATCTTTTGGTAGTTCTGTTTCAAATTGGCTCCTGAATTACATAAATGATAATTTTATTCCAAGCTTATATCCATAAGGCATTCTAATCTTGGGATACTTTGGAACACGCAGTGGGTTTTACTAGGTAGTTTTATTTCAGAAGCACCCAAGTGAAGTATAATGAGCTTAATAGCGTTGGGTTGTTGCTAGTTTTGGAAAGTGTCCTTCTGCAGCGTGAGTAGAGAGCCCTCTGATGCTTTGAATACGAGGAGAAAAATAAATTTATAAGAAACAAAGGAAAGAAATATTAAGTGGGCAAAAGAACGTTCAAAAGGAAATTAAAGTGCTCGAGTGTCTGTCAGTGAATGCATGTTCCACCGTACCTTGTAAGCAACACATTCTGTAACTAATAACGGGTGGGCTTCCCTCTCCGGCCATCTGGATGCCTCCCTTCTAGACCGTCTTTCTGAAGAGGAATTCCCAATGTCCTCTTCACTCATCTCCTTCCTCCTCCACACATGGGGGCAGGGAGGGGAGGGAGTGGCTGACGGCTCATCATGCCTTCAGCGACGGAAGCTGTAGATTTGTCTCAGTGGGCTGGGGCTTGGCTCAGGTGAGCAGCTTTGACAGCAGTAACCCTGCCGGGCGGTGCCTCCCTTCCTGTACTTTATACAGTCTCTTAGTTTAAAGTCTGTGTTGCTTTAACTGCACCACGGTTGAATGACGAGTACGTACTGTGGCATTACTTCAGTTGCCAGGGTGTCCTTCCTGGCAGGAAGGACCTGGTGTCTGGAGAAATGGTGGCTGTCCAGGCAAAACCCAGCAGCAGGGAAAGCCGGAATGTCAAGAGTGTTAGGATGTTGAATGGAACTTTTCCTGTGGTCCTGGAATTTCCACTGAGGACTTTATGTTGCGGAGGACAGATAATAGCACCTATGCAGAGAAAATTTAGATGCGTCCTGACCGAGCTTGCTAACAGGTGTTCAGAATGGTCAGCCCAGTAATCCTCACCTCACGTCTGCTTCAAAGAAACCTTGAAATGCATCACAAGTAAATTTTTTAAGGTATGAGTAGAGAGCACTATTTTGTATCTAGTCTCTTCTCAAGAGAAGTGACGGGGTGCAAAGATGTCCACCCATTAAGATGGGGGCAGTTGGCCAGAAGGTGAACTCATCTCTCCCTGTGCTCTCACACCCCAGCCTGTCCTGCGGGGATGGGAGCTGAGCTGAGGAAACTCACAGACCATCCAGACGCATGAAATTCTCAGGGGAACGTGACATGTCCTGAGTCTGGGGACAGAAGGGTTGACACCTGACTCCAACCCAGAGAAACGTGAAGGTGAGTGGGAGCTCTGCCAGGAGAGAGGGAAGACAGAGCTGCAGGTGAGCAATGTGCACTCCCGGAGTTTGGAGGGCAAGGATGTAGGAGACTTCATACAGGCCAACTGGATTCAGGACAAATAAACTCTCCAAAAACGTAGACAATTTTGAACAGACTATTAAGAAGAAATGGAAGAATTCCAGAAACATTGGAATTCTCCATATAAATCTTTAATACACCTCTTGCCAAAACTGACTAAACAAGCAAGCAAACAAGAGAAAGTACAAATGGCAAACAAAGATCCCCAGAGCAGAACCAGGGAAGGGTTCTGATGTCATGACACTCATACTGAGCAGTAGCCACCAAAGCAATGACATGAACATGACACCGGGCAGGCACATGCAATTCCATTCCCCATGAGAATAATATCACAAAATAGGAAATAAGTGTGGGAAATTCTAAAAATTCACCTTTGAGGACAAGCCTGGCAACCCAGAAGGCCCGCCTGAGTCTGGAGATGCCCACCCTAAGTTCCTTCCATGGCCACACGGCCAAGCGGGAGGGAAACTCAAAGCCACAGGAGAAAGTCCCGTTTGCTGACAGTGGAGTGACTTCCTCTGACATTGGACCATCACGCCTGACCTGGGGACAGGGCTGTTGAAGGCCAAAGACAACAATCTATGTTGGGAAAAGCCAGGAAGTTTCCAAAAATCTTTTTGTTCAAAACTAAAAACCAAGAGTAACCAAAGCAACGGAAAACTCATATTGTCACATCAGACAACGAGCCCTCAAAACACGGGATTTCTATTCATGAAATAGACTGTACGCCTAAATTGAAGGAATAGGAAAAATCCACAGAAAATGCCCATGCCCGATGTGGCTATGCTCTCCTATTGCGGGAGTGTGGCGGGAATTTGGAACATGGGGGAGGAGATCCCCAAATCGTCCGATAGAGCTGGGACACCCATCCCGCCTTCCTGAAGCACCTGCATCCCTGAACAGGTAACACAAACAGCCTCACTCAGCTCCCATCTGCTGCGAAGGGAGGAGCAAATGGGGAAGGTACAGACACAAACCGACTCATATTATTTTGGGGCCAGTTGGTGGCCGAAAAAACATTGTTTTTTTTTTTTTTTTTTTTCAAAAATAAATAACCTCAGGAACAGGCATAGAAGAAAATAAACATAACAAGCAGGATGTATTAATATTTTCTAAGATTTACATCAGGAAACAATT
The DNA here is from genome assembly GCA_963574435.1 of Cheirogaleus major. Classification (NCBI taxonomy): domain Eukaryota; kingdom Metazoa; phylum Chordata; class Mammalia; order Primates; family Cheirogaleidae; genus Cheirogaleus; species Cheirogaleus major. The sequence goes on from CAUYPO010000288.1 coordinate 41,576, forward strand.
TATCAAATATACATCATACATTCAAGAAAATTAAAAAAAAATTCTCTGAAATAAAAGATTATTTGATGACAACATCCTGAGACATAAAGGGAATTTTTGTAACTAAGGAAATAAACTAAGGAGACAGGTAATGTTATTGCAACATTAACTGAGAATTAAAAACACTCAAGTTGTTATTTCCCTGTGAAGTCAATGAAAACAAATTTCCTGGGCCGGGTGTGGTGGCTCACACCTGTAATCCTAGCACTCTGGGAGGCCGAGGCGGGCGGATCACTCAAGGTCAGGAGTTCGAAACCAGCCTGAGCAATAGCCAGACCCCTGTCTCTACTAAAAATAGAAAGAAAAACAATTGGTCAACTAAAATATATAGAAAAAATTAGCCGGGCATGGTGGCGCATGCCTGTAGTCCCAGCTACTCGAGAGTCTGAGGCAGAATGATTGCTTGAGCCCAGGAGTTGGAGGTTGCTGTGAGCTAGGCTGATGCCACGGCACTCACTCTAGCCTGGGCAACAGAGCAAGACTCTGTTTCAAAAAAAAAAAAAACCACAATTAAAAAAATTAAAAAAAGAAAACAAATTTCCAAATATTCAGTGTCAAGTGGTATATGTTCTCTCTCCCTTCCTTCTCTGGAAGTCGATACAAGGACATAATTGGAATAAATAACCCACAAATGGGGAAGCTGTGGTATGAGACCTGACAATAAGATTAAAATAGATTGAACTTACATTCAAATAATTAGGGATTATGTTCTCTAACTATGTCACTGTTATCTTTCATGAAAGAAAACGGGTGGCTGCAGCATTCGGTGTGCTTTAACTGGGTGGAGCTATATGTGCTCTCCCCACTTCCCAGAGTCGATGGGAACAAAACTTGAACAGTGCTATTAATCCCACCTGCCACAGTGCTCGAGGCATGTGTCCTCCGGAGCAGGAGGTGGAAGGCTCTTCAGCAGTCCCCTGAGAAAGGCCCTGGTCCTGCATGACCCCCAGAGTGTGAGCATCTTCTGCCCTGCGACTCAAGTCCTCAAGTGCCTAAAGACAGCCACTTTACTATGCAGGGCCTGATAGCAGGCCATTTCCTGCATCTGATAGGTAACCGCAGAGACGGCTATCGCTCTGCTTTCAACATTTCAAAGCAAAACCTGAATTTCTTAGTCTTATTGAAAGTCTTCCTCAGCCTCTAGCAATGGGTCTTCCTAGGAACTTTCAAGGGCAGTTTTGATTAATGCTTTTTGTCTTTTCCATGAGATTTGGATTCAGATCCCGCATAAGATGTAGTTCTGCAAAATTATTTACCTATAATAGACCAGGGAAAAGACTCAAAAAGTTAACTGTCAACCCTGAAATATGAAGTGGGAGAGAGTGTAGATATCCTAATATAATTCTATTTTATGGAAAAAATAAATCTTCCTTTGCTCAATGTTGATTTATCACTGGTATAAATAAAACCAGATTATTCCCTTAAATTAAATGGAGCAAGAACCAAAATCCACAAGACCATCTAGTAACTGATGGAAAGCAACAGTAACCACAAATAAAAACAAACAATTGTAGAACGAAGAAAACATTAAAACACAATTTGAACCTGAAAAATTGAGATCATGAACCGTTATTTACTGGCAAGAAGATCAAAGACGGTATTCAGGTACACAGCCAATTTCTAACATTGATTGACTCAACTGAGAACATTTTTGGATGGTTTTTATTTTATTATTTAAACTGTTCTTTAATTATTTTAAAAAACATGTATTATCTTTTTTAAGATTAGATCCAACAATAAAGTCATTTTGTTTAATCTCATACACCTTCTACCACGAAATACCTGATCCTAGATGATGACTCCTGAGGGTCAGAATGAGAAGCCTCTGGATGTACACAGTCTTTAGTCTTTGGAGAAATGTTCAGAGATGTTCAGAATCTACACTGCTTTTAGTTAATATGGAAAATGCACTAATAACTTTTAGCAAGATGTTTTACATCAATAAAGTTCTGATTAGTTTCCTGATCACACAGAACACGAATCAGTCTCCCGTTCTAAATACATTCCAACTGTTCAATTGAAATGTCAAGGCTCTTCCTGAATACATACTGCAGGTCTGGCTTTAACGAGAAAAACTCCCCCTTTTACCCTTCTACTCATGCCTTTTCTCCTTGTCTCATCTGTTATATAAACTTGCATCTCTGTAAAGATTAGAGAAATCTTGTGTTTTTTCATAGATGGAAATCTTGCTGTCTCGCAGAAGTTGTGGAAACAACGTAATTATCATTGTGCATTTTTTTGACATGCTTCATACTTGCTCTTGGACATTCATACCACAAGCTGTCGATTCTGGTTTTGCTTAGGCCCAAGTTACGTGGATCAAATTTCCTTTTTACTTGTACCGGTTGCAGGAAGTAAAAAGTGGCATAATCAATGATTCTTCTCCAGGAACTGAGTAAATAAATTCTCCCAACTGGCTTGAAATAAATACGAGATAAGGAATGACTTTGGTTAAATTTGGGGGAATTCAATGGGCATCTGTTTGTTCAGTTCTCTGGCTGTATCGAGGGCACCTTTCATTCGGTGCTGGAATAGAATACACTCTGGATTCGAGAACTTGCAGTCACCAAAACTTGTCCTGTTAACTTTATATTCCCTACTGTCAAACTCATGCCCTATAAATCAAAGCTTTGTGTCTACTTTAAATTAGAATTTACTATTTGGCATTTTAAGGAGGCTCAAAGAAATATTTCCATGAAATTAGACGAGGATATTAGCAACTATCTTGCCAAAAGTCAAAAGACAAGATAGTTGCCTGCATATTTTAATATTAAGTACTAATGCTGATGATGTCGTATGCATATTTTATTAATTATCACATATGTGATTTATTGGGTTTAATTAGAGCCTGATTTGCAGCATTCATGGACAGAAATAAGTTGAGTAAATATTTAAGACAAGCTCCGGCTCCTACCCCTGTTTTTTTAAAGGTATCCGAAAAGACAAATTGCCCGCTATGATGAATGACCTTTAATGATATGCTGATGACATAAAAATAAAGATAATAAATATTAATTCACTTTGGAGTCCTTTTTCCTTTGTGTTGCTGACATTTCAGCCTGATTCCTTATTCTAGTTTAAATGTAAATAACTGGAGTTTTGCTCCAAAGTCATTTATTTTGGGGGGAAAGATGCAAATTAATAAAACAGTGTGAAGCTGGGGTCCTAGGGAGCCACTCTGGCCATGAAATAACAGATTTGGGGCTTTGCCTTCTCTGGTTAGTTGAGAAACAGTAATAAAACCAGACTGTCCAGAAGGCAGCGAGTTTTCCCTCACACCGGCCATGTGGCCGGCCTGCCTCCTGCCGCTGACACTGGGGCACCTCTGCAGCTTCCACGGCCATCCAGCCCGAGGCCGGCAGCTGCTCCAAGGGGCAGTAATGAGGTGGCTCCTTGCACAATTGGGACTGTTACCTTCACCTGACAATGGCTCGAGAAGCCTTGGGGAAAGAAATCCCAGTCCCTTCCTCATCAAATCCCCTTGTCTCTCTTGCCTTTCCTAGGCCGGTAAGTCAAAGCCTGTTTTCATTAACATGCAACATTAAAACAACAACAATAGCAAAAATCAGAGTTTATTTTCAGTGCCAGCAATCCCACTAAATTGAAAGGGAAAAAAAGTAAGACATGTGGATGGCATGATCTCCTTGAACATCATCAGATGTCGGATGCATCAAAAACGATAGGGAAAACCAAGCCAATTCGGAAAATCGAAACAGAAAACGTTCTGCTAAGGTGGGTTGTGGCAGAATCGCCTTTAAAATAATCATTCTAGAACCTACAGAATCCAAAAGGTTCACATCTTTGCTATTCCTCCCTTTAGAAATATAATTAACTAACTATAAATATGGCTGGATCTTTGCAAAATTCCAAATTTTGTAATTTGGGTTCAAACATGAGAAAATAATTAAAGAAATTGCTTTGAAAACTCTGCTGCCTTTTATCATAATGTTACGGACTAGTTAATGATGTGTAATAGAGTGTATTCATAAAAGCTGCCTTTGCAGAACATAAAGCATCTTTCAGTTTAAAGCATAAGTCACAGTCGCTCTCGCTCTCAGGTCAGCGGCTCTTTGTTTCTGAGGTCCGGCGTCCTCTCGGGGGGCTGGGTGGGTTGCTGGGAACAATCCTGGAGAAAGCTTGATTTTGAGACTATTCGCTATTTGACTGCTCCTCAGAGACTTCCAGAAACAGTACCAATGAGTGCTTAACCGACGGCATTTGAAGAGGCTGGCACGCTCGTCTGGGAGGCCTGGGACGGAGATGACTCCTGCTCAGCATCCCTTAAGCAGGCAGAGGGGTGTGGGCTTAGCAGCCCCCAGCTGTTTGTTGGTTCATCCAACACAAATTTACTGAGCTCTGCTCTGTGCTCAGCAATGTTCTTGGCAGCCGTGCAAACGAAGCAAGACCCTTCCTCCCCTCATGGAGCTTGCGTTCCAGTGGGAAGGCCACGGCACGCGGGTGAGCGGTCAGGCTGCAGCGGGAGGGCAGGGTGCAGGCTCGGAGGAGAAGGAAACTAGAGGCCAGGCGTGGGACGGAGGGCGGCAGGGGCAGGAGCTGCTGCTGTAGGTGTCACTAGAGAAGGCACACTCGGCACATGCCGGGAGGAAGGGGGTGCGGCCAGTGATGCAGACATTTGGGGGACAACCGAGGGCTGCAGGTAGCTGGAGAAAGGGTTTTAGGCAGAGGGAGGGGCAGAGGCTGAGGCCCTGATGTGCGAGCATCTTTGAAATGTTCAGGGAGGCCCAGGGATGGGAGTCCTGCGGCTAGAACAGAGGACCAGGGGCGGGGGCGGGGGGTCAGAGAGGTGGGCTAGAGGGAGGCTGCCGAGAAGGGTTTGGCCTTGACTCTGAAGGAGGCGGGAAGCCCTGGGAGAGTCTTGAGAAGTGTAGTGATGTGATCTGACACATTTGGACAGGTGTTGCTAAGGTGGGGGCTGCGGAGGGGCACGAGGAGGAGCAGGCAGACTGGTTGGGGGGCTGCTGGTGTCAGAAGCCAGGGGAGACGATGAGAAGTGACCCGTGTTGCATGTTTGTTGACAGCAGGTGCAGGGAAGGGGGAAGGCTCGAGGATGCAGCTTCAGTTTTTGGCTAGAGCAGGTGGAAGAAAGGAGCTGTCATTTGCGTGTGTTTGCTGGGGCTGCCGTGGCACAGTGCTACCCGCTGGGCAGCTTCCAAACCGGACCGTATCGACTCGCAGCTCTGGATGCGAGAAGTCAGAGATGAGTGTTGACCGGGTTGTGCCTGCTGAGGAGTGTGTGAGCTGTCTCACGCTTCTCCCGTTTCTGGTTGCTTGCTGGAAATCTCTGGTGTTTCTTGGTTTGTAGAAGCATCACCTGAATCTCTGCCCTCGTCTTCTCGTGGCATTCCCCTGTGTGCAGCGAGATCATACCGGAGTAGGGTAGGTCCCTGACCCAATGTGACTGGTGTCCTTATAAATAGGGGAAATGTGTGCAGGGTGCAGTGACTCACTCTGTAATCTCCAGTGTGGGAGACTGGATATCAGAGAAGGTTTGAAATACCACACTCATATAGGAGAACAAGAGAAAGAAGAGTCTAAGAGAGTGGTTCTCAAGGGGAGGTCTCCGGGCCAGTCTCAGTAGCATCATCTGCCAATCTCTTAGAAATACACATTCTTGGCCCCACCCTAGACTTACTGAATCAGAACCTCTGGGGATGGGGCCCAGCAGTTTGCATTAACAAGCCTCCTGGGGATTCTGAGGTAGGGCAACGCTGGAAAACCACTGACCTAGGAAAAGGGAGTAAGATTGCCAGGCATGGCTAACGGTCACTTACAGTCAGTGGTCGTGAAGGGAAAGTAAAACCAGTCTGCATGGTTGTATGTGTTCAATGACGTATAGCTCTTTGGAAGCATAGGCAAATAATAACAATAACAATAAAGAGTTGAATTAAACTAATAGATTAGTCAGGGTTCTCCAGAGAAACAGAACCAATAGTATGCGTGCGTGTCTGTGTGTACGAGGAGAGTTATTAGAGGACCTGGCTCACTGGATCGTGGAGGCAGAGAAACCCCACCATCTGCTGTCTGAAGCCTGGAGAACCAGGAAAGCTGGTGGTGAATCCAGTCTGAGGAGGAATCCCTGAGAACTGGAACGGGACTGTAGACCACTGATGGAAGTCCAGGAGTCCGAAGGCCTGAGATCCAGGAGCTCCAACAACGTCTGAGGGAGGAAGCTGGAAAGCCCCGCTCAGACAGAGAAGATTCCCTCCTCCACCATCCTGTCCTATGGAGCCCTCGAAGCGTTTGGTGGTGTCAGCCCCCACTGGTGAGGGCGGGTCTTTTCCACTCCATATACCAATTCCAACGCTGAGCTCTTCTGGAAACATGCTTACTGACACACCCAGAAATAACGGTTCACCAGCTATCTGGGCATCCCTTAGCCCAGCCAAGTTGACACATAAAATTAACCAGCAAAATTAATATTGGGTTTTTTAGGAAAGTTCATAAAACCTGGGGACCGGGTTAAAGGATGAAGGATATGTGCCTGAGTGATTATGCTGCTGGACCAAGGACTTTCAGCTTAGGTAGGAGAACAAAGAATACATGAGGCAGGTGAGGGACTGATAAGACAGCAGGGTCAATGGCTTAAATTCCCTGGTGCACATACAAGGAAGTGGCTGGAAAGACAGAAGGTTGCGGCTGGACAGGACACACACAGTCTGACAAACTGTGTTTTGAGAGCCAGTAATGCTCGAGTTTGAAACCAGGCATCAGTACTTAGTGTGATCCTGAGAAAAGCATTTCACATTTCTGAACTACAACGTTCTTCTTTTCTATTGTGGCATTTTTCGTTATTCCGGCTGTGTCACCGTATCATCTGCAGTGTTGTTTTTATGGTGATTTGTGATTTTTAGTGCACTGTGTTTTTCTGCCTTTCCTTGGGAGCCTCTCTCTCCCCTGTCCCTCCTTCACTCACATCAGACCGAGTTCCTATCAAGTTGTCCTCTGTCACCAGCTCGATATGAGGGAGGCAGAGAAATCCCGTGTCTTTCCATGCTAACATATATGAGTGTTTAGTGTATTTTAATAATTGCAATTTTGGTGATTTTGTTTTACAAAGATAAACCTGTGTGATCCACACTCCTGTACATCTCCTTGCCTTTACTCAACTCTGCGTCTGGAAAGCCTTTCCCAGTCAACTGGTAGAGCTCTATTCATTCCTGATAATAGCCAAATAATATCTAATTGTGGGGTGAATCATAATGTATTCAACTGCTCCACATTGATGTAAATTTGGTTCCTGTTTTTTTAATCTCTACAATGCTGCAGTGATTAGCCTCATACACACATTGTTACATACAAATGGTTTAATTTTTATGATGATCCTTTCTCCATAATTGTAGTTTCAAGTGTTCCAATCTATGCCTACATTTCCTTCTATCTCCTCCACATTCACTCGGGTTCCTGGAATCTGATTATTCTTTATCACAAACAGGAACAAACCATCGACTGTTCCTAGTACACTGTCTCTGCTCTCATCTCCCTCCAGTCCTCGTCTCCCCCCAATTCCAGATAAGAATCTGTGGTCAACGTGATCTCGCCCTCGCTTACCCCTCTTGCCATCCAACTTGTTCACGGAAACCCTGGTCAGATCCGCATCTCTACTTATTCTGTCCTTGTACCCAGGAAGCTGAACATGGATGTAGAGAAGCCTATAACCATCCTGACTAATCTCTCTTTAAACTCATGGTCACCAACGTCAGCTAGGTTCTCAGTGCAGCCTAGCAACCCTGCACATTCCCGATGCTTAACTTTTGCTTTTCCTGGATGAGTAGCTTGTTCCTCTTTCACATCAAACCTCCAATGCCTCCTCCTTTATCCTCATTCTCAACTAGTGACCTTGCCTTTTATGTCCTTGAGAATAGGAGAAGCCATCAGAGGAGGGTTTCCTGTCCTTACAGCACATGTCCTTGAGCCACACACTTGCCCTGGCTCCTGTTCTTGCAGAAGACCTCTCCATGCTCCTGTCTAGGGCGATCTCCTTTGCAGGTAGAGTGCTTCCCCTCAGTCTGCTCAAAGGCACCAGTATATTCTTACCAAATCATGAATTTTTCTCTCTCTCCTGTTATCATGTCATTCACATGTAAACATGCAGTAATTTCTGTCATCTAAAAAATAAATATCTCCTGGCTCTACATCTCTTCTAGCTACCACTGCATTTCTTTCTTCACTCTTGACAGCAAAGGCCTCAGATGCTGGGTAGATCTCTGTGCTCAATGCCTCCCACCCCATTCCATCCTAAATCACTGAAATTGTGTCTTGCCTTCATTATGCTAAGGAAATAATTCTTGAAGTCATCAATATCCTCTTTATTGCTAAATCTAGTGGTAAATTTCCCTTCCTCATCATATTTGATCTATCAGCAGCATTTTATACACTCTTTGGTTGCTCCTGTCAAAAACACTTCTTTTATTTATTTGTTATTTCAAAATATTAAGGGGTACAAATGTTTTAGGTTACAAGGATCACTTTTGCCATGCTTGAGTCCTGGCTATAGGTGTGCCAGTCACCAAGTAGTGTTCATAGTATCCACCCATTAGGTGAGTTCTTCCCCTCTCCTCCGCCCCCTCCATCCCTGTGGATTTCCACTGAGTTTGACTTCCCTCTGTGTACAGCATCACTAATCATCAGGGAAATGCAAATTAAAACCACAGTGAACTATCACCTTACCCCAGTCAAAAAACACCTTTTCTAGTTGCTGGCCTGGATGCAGAGAGAAAGGAACACTTACACACTGCTGGTGGAACTGCAAATTAGTACAACTTCTATGGAAAACGGTACAGAGATTCCTCAAAGAACGAAAAGCAGACCTATCATTTGATCCAGTAATCCCACTATTGGGTATCTACCCAAAGTAAAAGAAGACTTTTTATCAAAAAAATACTTTCTTTACCTGTCTTTCCAAACACCACCCACCTCTGGGTTTCCTTTCTGGTCCCTGCCTTCTGCACTCACTTCTCATCTTCTTCCTCTACATATAAATGTTTAAAAAAGTAGGGCTTGGGTCTTAGATATTTCCCTTGCCTCTTTCTATATTTATCTTGAAGAAATCTCATCGAGACTTAAAGATTTAAATAGCATCGATGTTGCGCTGACTCTCAAACTTATACCTCTTGTCCAAACCGCTTTCTTGAACTCAAGGCTTGTGCATACGCCTTAAACCTGGACCTCTCTGCTTGGACCTCTAATAGGAATTTTAAAGATGACATATCCACACCAATTTTTTTTCTCTCACATTTGTCCATTCTTGGTAAAAGGCAACAACAGCTTGGCAGTTGTTCAGGCCCAAAACCTTGAAATTACTCTTGAAATCTTTTTTCCTCTCTCACTGCATATCCAATCTATTAGAAAATTTTATTGGTTCTGCCTTTAAATATACCCAGAATCTTATAATTTCTTACAACCCCACTACCATCTGCACTGGTCAGTCCAGTCTCATCTTTCTCCTAGATTACTGCATTTGCCTCTCAACTAGTGTCTTCTCAGACCCCGGCCCTGCTTTGTAGGCTACTCCCATGACAGCAGCCACAGGTAGCACCAGTGTCTGCACATGGCCTGCGAGGTCTGGTGCCTGCTACATTTCTGGATTTACCCGCCAGTAGAGGTAGGACTTAAAACACCATCTAAAACCTCACCTGTCCAACCACTCCAAGTACCAAATCCAGTGATAGACTAGAGTAGAAATAGCATCCACTTAACACAAGAAGATCTGAGTTTTATTGCTCACTCTGTCGCTGAGTTTTTGTCTTGGCCAATTTATTTATGATCCCTGAGCCTCAGATTATACATCATACTGGTTCATTGTAAGATTACTGACTAATTGCGTGTACCTCTGGTCTGCATGTCTAAGACAATATTGATGATTTAAAATTGTGTCCCCTTAAATTTTAAGGCCCTGTGATATATGTCTCTGTTCTTATACATGTCTTAGAATGCTACTTGGTCAGAATTAATTCTTAGTCAGAAAATGGATGGAATGCTTTCAAATTTTTAATACTACCTGGGAGGTTTTGTTCTGTTGCATCAGGAAAGGTTCAGAATACAGTTTCCCAAATGTTATACCATGTGTGTTACAGATTTATCAAGACTATAACAGCTTTAGGCCTTGGGGAGGCCAGAGTTACCACACCAGATACCTCTGACCCTGAATGTTCTTGTCCATCCACCCAAAAATGTCATACAAATATCGTCAATTTCTTTCTGTGTTTTGTCATGAAAAAGCCAAGTCGGAGGGTATGGATGAACCATCCTTTCATCCCTGCCCACTCAATCATGCACTGAAAATAATTGTTCCTTTAAAGTTTTCATAGCATTTTTAACTTGCATTCAGTCATTTTTAGTTTTCTACCTTGTGTTAAAGTAATTTCTGTCTATTTGGTGTGTCTACTATTAGACGACATCCCTTGAAAAGAGGAGGGGAAATGTGTTATAAATCTGGGAACAGATGAGAGATTACCAGCGGTTCAAAAGTAAGACAGAAACTTCTGGTCACTTCCTAATATGAAATTTCTCCTTCTTCCTCAGTGATAGCTGAGTGCATTGTTGCTCAGAAATAAAGAGTACACTAGCACCAAGATCCTGGTCAATGCGATATTAGTAAATGCATGAAAGCTGCTGGAAGATACTTGGTAAGTGTGTGCAATAAAAAGGAGGTGAAATATGAGACGCTGCTCTGAGGCAGTGGTATTGCCATTTGGAAACTATTTCATTTTTACTGCTTAAGATAAAGTGAGACCAATATGAAAAAACTAAAAGGGAGAGATCTAATGGATACAGATTGGAAAACATAGGAGAGAAATGCATACATTTTTCAATAATACCTAGAGAGGTGTGAGAGAGGGCTTTGGCATTGCCAGGAAAAGTGCATTTCCTCCTGTGGGAGCAAAGGGGAAGGAGGCCTTGCTTACAGGACAATAGCAAGGAGGGAACAGGGGAAATTGAAGGAACTCCTGAGGATTGCATTAAGGGTTTCCAGGAAGTTGAAGCTGAAGGCTCTTGTTGAGGTTATTGAGAGAATGGGAGCCAAAGCTTAAAGTGTGTGGAAAGTATGGGAAGGACATGACACACAAAATGTCACCCATGGAGAATGGAATGGACCAACCACGGACAGTGGAATGGACCATCCATGGATAGCAGAATGAACCATCCATAGATAACGGAATGGACCATCCATAGATAGCGGGATGGACCATCCATAGATAGCAGAATGGACCATCCATGGATAGCAGAATGAACCATCCATGGATAGCAGAATGAACCATCCATAGATAACGGAATGGACCATCCATAGATAGCAGGATGGACCATCTATAGATAACAGATGGACCATCCATAGATAGCAGGATGGACCATCCATAGATAGCAGAATGGACCATCCATAGATAGCAGGATGGACCAGTCATATATAATGGAATGGACTGTTGAGTACAAAAGCCAAGAGCAAGTGTGACATATGTGACTCTGTGGTGACAGCAGCAGGTGGCTCTAGGGCCTCTTTGTCCATAGGGCATGGTGGCCTGGGAGAAGGCAGAGACACATCAGTGGCAGGGATTCCTGGCATGGGGAAGGGAAAGTGACAGGGTGCCGACATCGGAGCTGAGGAGGCTGGTGAAGGCAAGATTCACCATTCTCCGTGTGGCTGTACTTCAGGCAACACCTGCTGAGATCACCTACAGTTAAAGATTTCCTCTATCGTCATTCCATTTGATAAAAGTAAGTTTTCCCATCATGACTGTTGGCCAGGGTCAGTCTGCAGAAGAGGTGTCCCTCAGTGCAAGGTGGCCAGGTGACCTCTGCTAATGAGAAGGAAAGCAACTAGAAGGCAGTGATTGCAAGCTCAGTTTCCTTCCTCCTCTTCCCCTCCTTCCTCCTCCTCCTCCTCCTCCTCCTCCTTTTCCCCCTCCTCCTCCTCTTTCTCCCCTTCCTCCTCCCCCTCCTCTTCCTCTGTTTTAAATTTAAAATCAGTAGAACAACTCTTGGCTTTTGAAATTCATCTGATTTATTTGGTTTCCTGGCTTTCACATTCTCTGGCCCTTTCCTCAGTGTCTTTCAGATTCTACTCCAGAGGCTCGCGGGTCCCCAACGCATTTTTCCCTGAGTAAGGACTGTCAAACTGAGGCCCATATTACAACCTTGGACTCAGAAGCAGGAGGAAATAACACTTGTCCTGCCAAACACAAGAATAAATTTGTATTTCAGGTCTATCCTCATTTCCGCCTGTATTCAGGGAATTTCATAGATTCTGAGATTTTTAAGAGGAATATTTTTTGTTGTTGCTGGGTGTGGGGCACTGCAGACACCCATATCCAGCTTAGTGACGTGAGTGACCAGTGACAAACAGCAAGAGGCAGAAACGGGGCAGAACCGTCCGAACTTTAATCCAGCTGCCATTTGCAAGCGGAGCCCTTCTGACAGAACGCGCTTCCGGTCGAGCCTGCTTCCAGCCATGCGCCGCATTAGCGATTCTAACTGTGGACTCTGTTTTTCCAATTGCTCCAGCATTGTGGACTCTGGTCCTCCTACAAAACCTGCTCCGTCCAGCACAAGCTTTTCTCTACTACATGGTCTAGAAAAAAAATTGGCCCCAATGAAAAGAAGGTTCTTTCAGGAAAAGTCAAGGAGACCCGGGATAAGAAGCCGGATATTGGAAATTTTGAGAAAGATACTAAGGGTCTTGGGCTGGTCTGAGCCTCAGACCCTCGGCTGCTGCCTTTGTGATATGTGGATGGAAGTAGCTCATCTCCCCGCTCTGAGAACAGATCCGCCAGCGGAGATTCTACTAGTCAGAGCAAGGCAAAAAATTATTATTTCTGACTTAGGGAAAACTCGATAGAAGCTAACTTAAGCAAACAAAATAATGTCTTTATAATCAGAAAAGAACTAAGAGAAAGAGCTCTGACTTACAGGAAACTTTTTAAAAATTGTATTTTTCATGTTGACACTTAACAGGCAAAGGCTGCCTTCCTTACTTTCCTTGTGGGGCCAGTGGAGATTATCTGTATGAAAACACAGTAAATCTGCTCTGTAAATATTACTGTTATTCCTGCTGTTGTTATCACTGATGCTACTGTGGTGATAAACTAGAAGGCTTGTGAAAGGCTTGTGAAACCGTGTGCCCCAGAGGCCTTGGGAGATGGCTTATATCGGGGTATCCTAAACATCACCTGGAGGTGGGAAGGTGATGTGGTCTATTAGAACAGGTCGTGTGACAGGGAAAAATAGGGCTTTCATTTGGATCTTTTAGTGGAGATTTAGCATCCAACACAAGTTAGTAAAGCTAAAGTCATCCACTCTGCGTGTTGCAAACACACATCTAGACCCAAAGCTAAAGTGCTACATGCATGTGATTGTGATCTAGTTGGGAAACTCTTAAAAAAATAAGTTAAATTTCAGGCACGTAGAGATCTGGCTACAGAACACCCCTTTCATATGTTTTTGTGAAGGTAGTGTAGGGGAGAAAAAGTAATTTTTTTTTTCGTCACCCATCCCAAGGTTCGTGGGTAAGTGCCCTATGACAAAAGACAGGTTAACAAGAGAGGAGCACAACACATGTGTTTAATATATTTGATGTAAGTTCTATCAGACGTGGGAGCTGACAGAAATTAAGACCTAAAGAAAGGAAGAAATCTGTGCATTTTGGGGGACAGTCATGCAGAACTATAGTCAGAGGACAAAAGGGTGTGACCTAATGGAAATGCAATAGGGTCTGGGGGAACGTAACAGGATTGGGCAGATTCTTCTTGTCGCCCAGGTACAGGACAGGACACCTGTCACAGGAGGCTCCACGGGAAGGAGAGGAAGGTCCTAGTGCCCTGCCTAGGTTTTGGGGTCTGCTTCAAGGAAGAAGGTGGAGGGAGGGTGACGGTGGCCTTCCTGCTGTTTTCTCAAATGCTGAGGTGTCGTATTTGGCATAGTGTGGCCTGAACCCTGCCAATAATCCGTTTGGGCTAAGATAAATCAAATATTCAGGGGATGGAGGAAGAAATGGGGCTCGGTGTTAGAGGATGAGAGTGAGTTTCTGGACGGCCTAGTAAGAGAATCTTCTTCTAGTCTAGGAACAGATATTTTCTTCAGCATGTTAGCTTATGGGCAGACTTAGAAGTTCTGGGGGGAGGGGCGTGAGAGAAATAGGGAGCAATTCTAGCCTGATGCGAGAGCCAATGGTGAGAGAGGAGGAGGGAAGTGCAGCCGGGCCGCCTTCCTCCCCAGAGGCGGAGCTCGGAGACAGCCTGGAGCAGACAGATTTGCACCGTAAGCTGTCCCCGGACAGCTGGAGAATGTCCCAACAAGGCAAAACCTATAGAGTATGGTCTAACAACTCTTCCCTTTAAATGCACAGCTCTGAGATTACCAAAGAACACTTTGTAAACCTTGCTCTCACTTACAAATGAATTTTTTCAAGAATATGCCTGAGACCTAATATATGTACCTTATTGAGTTTAAGGCACACCCTGCAAAGATACAAGCACTCAATACTGGGCTGCGTGGCTGCATGATTTTCGTTCAACAAACATTTGAGTGCCCTCTAAGCGAATGACAATGTGTATCATAATCTTACTCTTCCGAGTCCTGGACCCTGATGGGAAGCCTTCTGTCACAAACATTCAGTGTTCCTGGCCTGGGGGCAGCCTCCCAGCTGCGGTGTGGGGACTTGGTGTGCAGCACAGGATGTGGTGTTAGCCGGGGACTGTGGCGACCACACAGCACAAGTGAGATGATTCCCAGGTGTCAGGCACACCTGGGCGCCAAGCAGTACCTCTGGACACGCTGTGGCTCTGACCTTTACTGGCAGGCCCTCAGTCTGCTTTTCCTGGAAATCGCTCCACAGTCATTGCATGTATTTCCCAGTGACCCTGCATTACCAGGCTCTGGCCTGCCCAGGAATCCTGCCCCTTGGGGCAGAAGTGACTCTGTGGCCTGCTCATTGCTTCTCCTGCAATCCTTTTGGACGGCTGAGAATTAGCAGGGCTGGGGACAGGGCACAAGTCTGAGAATGAGGAGTTAGGGGCACAGCAAGGTTGCTGCCAGGCTGGGGTCTCAGGATGCGTGTGATCTAGTGGAAAGACAGACCGTGGTGTCTGTCTTAGTGCACAACTAAACAGCAATAGCCAATCGGCTGTGTCATCAGGCGTTAAGTGGGTGACAGAGAACAGACTGCACTCAGTTAAAGGTGGACAGTGTCTCGAGCTCTGAAAGACTCTGGCACAGGGAGTGCATTACACCTTTGCACACCTCACTGAAACCTCATCCTCACACCTCTGGGATACTTGCTGGTCCCCTATTTAAAGAAGAGTGGAGGCTGAGAGTGGTCTTCTCTCCTTCTCTATCCCTCCCTGCCTCCTCTCCCCCCGCTCTGTTCCTTTTTGCTTTCCTTCGTGCACAGAGGGAATGGGGACCAAGCCTGCCTTTGCCTGACGGCAGAGCTTGGGGTCTCTCCTGACGCTGTGGGATTTGTGTCTATGCAGCACCTTCCTGGGCTCATGAGATCAGTGCCCAGGTCCCCCAGGAGCTCGACAACACCGCAGGTACGTGGGCAGCACTGGGAAAGCTTAAGAAGCCCTGTCCACGCCTGCTACCCCCAACAACGCCATGGGCGCCCGGAGAGCGGAGGTTCTGTGCGCTGGGTCACGGCATTTACTCAGTGAGCAATCAGGGAGTGAAATGAGGTCTGCATTCAGTCTTCAAGGTTGCATTGAAAGTTATGTGGTCGGTCTGTGTTGCCCGAAGGCCAGGGCATACTTTCCGGCAGGATCACTGTGGGCACTCGTGACAGGTGCAGTTTCCAGAATTCGAGTCACGGAGCAGGGTCAGTGTGTGTGTGTGTGTGTATAGGAGGGACTCTGTGTTTACCGCACTTCCCAGGTGATTTTTACGCACTCCAAACTGGAGAACAATCAAAAGAGAAAAGTGCTTTGATGGGAGGGTGCCTGGTATTGACCTCAGCTGATATTTATTGAGTACTCATTGTGCGTTGTTACATTTCATCCACGCAACAGCCTTACGATGCACGTATATTTTTTTCCAATCTTTACAGATGAGGACATGTGGCACAGCAAGGCTAAGCAGCAGTAGAAATCGGAGTTACAATTCACAATCAGGCAGGCTGGCTTGTAATCACTCCCACCCAGCTGAGGATTAAACGGAAAAGAATTTCGGGAACATAATGAATTAATAAGTCTTTGAATTTTTAAAAGATTCCCTAATGTACTTTTCTTTGTGTTTGTCCCTGGCTCTGATTACAAAATACTACAGATTGATCACTTTATTTTATCAACATAGGAATCCCATATGGAAACATTTGTAAAATTCTGGGGCATCAGCAATGCGCTGGCTGAATCACCTTCCTCTGTAGCTGAGACTTAGCCGTTTAACATAGAAAAAAAGGAAGAAGAAGAAAGGAAGCAAAATGTGACTTTTGAAGACACTTGGTTTGAACTGAAAATGAACTCCTACTAAAATCAGGCTCTAGAAATCTATTTCTCCATAGGGAGAGAAAAAGACACTTTTGCATTTGTATTGTCTTACAGAAAAAAAAATTGTATTACATAAGATTGATTTGAAAATAAGCACATCATCTTTTTTTAATGTGCTGTTGCCTGTGGGCCTATGCCAGAGAAATCTGGGGAAATTCATGGCCTCGCTCACTCGGCGAAGACCTTTCAAAGTCCTACTGCATGGCAGGCCTCTCGCGCTGAGGGCTTTCCCCACTATGAATCCAAGTTGGAAAACAATTCAGACATTATAGAAATCCACACGATCAGCTTCACAAGCAACACTTGCAGGATATAAAAACATGCTCCATTATTTTCAGAGTCAGACCAGGGAAATCTTAAGTAATGACGTGAAACCAAAACCCTTTTCGAATGCTGGTGAGCTCAGGATAGGAGGAGATGATTAAATCAGGGATATGATCTTTGTGTTAGTCAGAGTTCTCCAGAAACAGAATCAATAGGACCTAAACAGATAGAGAAGAGGAGATTTACTGCAGGAATTGGCTCACCTGACTATGGAGGCCTAGAGGTCTCACGCTGTGCTGTTGGCAGGATGGAGACCCAGGAGACCCCGTGCTGTAGTTCAGACTGAGGCCAAAGGCCTGAGCACCTGCTTGTTTACTCAGTCTACCCATTCAAGTGCTAATCTCTTCCAGAAACATCCTCACAGACACACCCAGGAATGCTGTTTCACCAGCGATCTGGGCAGCCCTTAGCCCAGTCAAGTTGATACACACAATTTATCATCACGGTCATGTCTTCAAGTTAGTACACTAAACAGTCTAGAAACCGAGAACATTAGGGACAGAGCTGTCAGCATGGCCTGGGAAGGGGGTTTGTGTTGTCCCTGGCATGCCAGGGAGGAGAGGAAAGGTATCCCAGAGCGGTCGGCGCTCGAGATGATGCCTGGAAAGAAGAGCAGGTGCTCCCCAGGTGGGTCGGAGACCACCACGTCCTGGCCTCAGGAAGCCATGGCAGCACGATGCATTTACACAGCGCCTGGGAATTTCGTCTGACGGAAGCCCAGGGTGGAGGGGGAGAACGGGGACACTCTGTTGTGGGTACTCTGGAATCTGAACTTTGTCCCACAGGCTGTCAAGAACCACTGAGGGTGTAAAGAGGTTGACAGATCTGCAGACCTTGGTGCAGTCCTGCCCTTACCAAGGATTCACGCTGTGGCTCATGCAGCAGCTCCAACGCCAGCCACGAGCACAGCTGATCAATCACCTGATCAATGAATAAGATAGAGGTGGAAGCAGTGGGAAGGCAGTAATGATCAGTGCTGCTGTAAACAGAGTGGAGTCAAGTTCTTAGCTTCGTTGTGAAGCTGACCACGTCTCCACGTCTACCTTATTCCAGTTTTCTTCCTTGAACACTGGCTTACATGTTGTATACGTTTCTCCTTGGAGGGAGAAATTCTCAAAAACTCCCTTGCTAAAGTAAAATAATTTTTTCTTATAATGTCCTTTATATGGTACCAAATTGAAGATCAGGTATATACCCTTTTTGATTATAACTGTTATCTAACTATATAAATTTGACATGCTAACACAAGAAAGCAATAAAACCAGGGATTCAAATCAACAAACTTAACTGAAAGTGCTGTTTTGCTGAAATAACAGTGCCAAAGCAGAAATAACATGTTACGAGGGTTCACTTGCGGCTCAAGTCATTCTTTTGATTTCGCTGGGACTGGCTCCACTGTGGTCATTGTCAAATTTGCAAAGCAAGTGTAAGTTTATTGTGAAGTATGTAAGTCATAGGCGGATCCAGCTTTACAAGTTAAGCTAATACAACTTAGGGCCCTATGTAAGGAAATGGATATGACATTTTGCACATAAAACTGTTGGCGCCCCCCAGGGGCCTGGAGGAAGCCATTTCCATGGAGGGCCCTGGAGCTCAGGCTCTGTTGGGGTGGAAACAAATCCATCTTTGTGTAAAGTGCCTAGTGTCACGCCTGGAATAGATAAAGGTTAGTGTCTTTTGATTTGTCCTTGAAATGAAGCAAAACTTTTTCTGCAGTGACATCCAAAGGTCTTGAATTTGCCCACTGCCCTCTTCTGCTAAGAAAGCCCCTACTTACCAGGCAGCTTGTTCAGCCAGAGTTCTTAAGGTCTGGTGAATAAATGGTTTGACCATTCACAGAGAAATGACCTAATACGTCAAAGTAGTCAATGCAACCTAAAAACCATCAATGGTCCCCAGAAATAGCGAGTCCACCCAGTCTCAAAGATTGCTCTGGCTTTCCTTGCAGACAACATCCATCTTAGACAGTGTGCCCTGATGTCTTCGTCTGTTTCCTCTTGATGGCTACAACCTTGATTCCCATCAGAAATCTGCAGATGAGTTTGTTTTAAGAGCTGTAAGCAAGGAGGTGTCAGGACTCGGTGTCCTTGTTGGCATCACTTGTGATGGGCATGTGTCTGAGACACGTCGTCCTAGGGATCTATTTTAATTTTAATGCTACTGCTTTGGTGATAAATCAGATATGGATTTGCACATTTTCTGGAATTACTGAATGCCGTCAGTAAGCAGCCAATAGAAGCTGAAGCATAACGCCTCTCTTGCATCATTCCTGATTAAAAATAGAATTGAATATTTCTATAAAAAAACAAACTGACATACCTCTTAAGCAACATCTGAAAGACCTACAGGATTCCCCAATAATAAGTTATGCAAATATGTATTTCACAGTCAATATTCTAGAGACATGAACGAACTCTTATCTCCTCCTGCCCAGCCCTTGTCTTCAACAAACAAGGCAGGGAGCTGCTGCCGGGGGCGGGGGGGTGGGGGGGCAGCCATTAGGAGCAGAGGAGAAAAAGATGCTTTTGTTTGCATTTTACCCAAAGAAATGCCCTTCAGTGCCAACCTTACAAATTTACAGAACAGGGACTTTTTTTTTTCCAAGGCATTTTCTTTCTTTTAAGTGCTATATTTACATAGAGGAATATGCAAAAGAAGAGAAATCCCTGAACTGGTTGTTCAGTGCTGGGGGTTTAGAATGCCGAGGTCCGGTCAGCACTGGGAAGGACCCCCGGAACGCAGAAGCATCATAAACAGAGAGGGGGACGTGGGCCTTACACCAGGGAAGGGGGAAGCTCAGTGCCCAGGAGCCATCGGTGCAGAAAGCCCCAGAACAGAGACAGGAGCCGAAGTGTTCATCATACAGGAAATAAAGACAGAAACAAGTTGGTAGGAGAGAAGACAGAGAAAGCAGATTCTAAAGAAATGAAGACTGAACAAGACGCAAATAGATAAAATGGCAGGATGGGTGGGTGGGGGAATCAATTATAAACATGACTTTTCCCAAAGGTTTTCTCTTGGGATCATGGTAAAATGAAAGAGTTCAGAACTGGATAATTTTAATAATTGCTTCAGCTACAAACTGCGTGCTATGGCAACCAGATCGGGAATGCCCCCTAAAATAAATTCTCATGCCAGAGCCCCGACATACATTTTTCTTTGAGGTGATATTGGTGTTTCAGGGGTGCAATTGTTTGCTTGTTTGTTTATTTGTTTTTGGAAAGACATTAGAGGAGAGAAAGGAATGTTGACAGGATTTAATTTACTAGACCTGGGCAGATTATTGCATTTTAACTTTTTTTCTTTGCAATTATTTAAAGATAAAAAAAAAAATATCAAAGAGATTCCACACTGCCTCCCACTGCCACTCTGAGAGATTAAATCATGTTTCTCAGAAATGAATACATTCAATTTCACCCTGGGAAGAAAAAAAATTCTGCTTTTTGCCTGAATGATAAAACAATTTTATACAATCCCTAGATGTTTAATATTGAATAAATATTTAAAGAAATCATGTTTCTCTATTGCATATGTAAGCATATATAAAAAATTTATACCCTAGTCTGTTTATGTCCAACATAATCTACCCAATAAATGCGATTTATGGGGAGCAGGGAGTTATCTACCTGGGTGTGACCTCCATTATGTTTGGAAAGGTGGCTGGCCCGGTCACAGACTCCTGATAATGAACTGCATAAAACCAGGATTAACTCATTGTTCACTGCTTTATCTCTAACTAGACAGACTGCAGAAGCATTTACATTTCAAAACAGGGATTTACTCAAAATATCCAGATAAGCCTCAGAACACCTGCTTTTTCAGCCTTTGCAAATAATATCTGTGCATTTTTCCTAGAAGACAGTCCTGACCTATGTTATCACGGAGTGAATAATGTGTGTGTCTGAAGAGGTGTAAGAGCAGAATGGGGGGGGGTGGTGCGCAGATGGGATGTTGGGGGACAAGAAACGTGGGACGTTGCAGAGAATTAAAGGGGTCACAGAGCTGTTATTGATTAGAACATTAGAGTTTGGATTCTCTTAGGCCACAGTTGTACTAGCTGGTTTAATTCTGTTAACACATTTACAAAGGCTGTGTGGTGTCATGAAGGAGGTGACAGGGAAGGTGAGGCTATCGCTATGACCCTCAGCAGGGCACATTCCTGACACCTGTCAGGGGGCCACCTGGCAGGTGAGGCGGGGCTTCGTGAGCAGTGATGTGCTCACCTGACCATGCTTCCAGCCTGGGCACGTCTGATCCCAGCCTGACTCCCTGTCCTCTCTGGTCTCCCTCCCCAGCCTCACGATGTCAGGAGCTTCCATTGGAATCTCAGCTTGAAACCAGCTCTCTGCGTGGCCTGACTCGCTTGGGTCTTGGTTTTCTCATCTGCACATTGGGTTGTTGACGCTCCCTTCATAGCTGCTGTGAAGATGGCTCGAGCTGCTGCACTTGAAAGCTCAGGGTGTGGGGATGGACACAGGGGAGCTGCCTTCTCCCCCAAGGCGGATTCCACTGGGCGGCTAGTCTGTGGTCCTGGCTGGTGCCTATGGAATAGAGCCCCGGGGTGGCCGTTGTTTCAGGACGGGTGTGGACGGCCTAGGCACAGACTGCCGGGCCATGTGGCCCGCAGGATTGAAGAGCAGGACAGCCTGAAAAGGAGGACAGAGCAGGAGCTGCTCCCATGCCAGGCAGAGGGAGGACGAGTTAATGAGCCCAGTCACTGGGGACCTCGGCTGTTTCTTATCAAAAAATAATCAAGCTGATGCCATCTTGCTCTCCAGGAAAGTCCCCTGCTGGAGGCCCGCAGAGAGCCTCTTAAATTAATCTGCTCAGACTCAGCATTAGGGCAAGTGGCATCCGGGTCAGCTTTACCGAAGAGCCCACTCAGGGGGGTGTCCGGAGAACAGGAGTCTGGACTTCCCAGGGGTCCTGGGCGGGTGGAGTCCCCGGGGTGCCAGGCCCCCCTTGGTGTTCTCTTTGTCGCGTTTGCTTCTCTCTGGAGCCTGCAAACCACCCTTGGCTCCGCCCTTCATGTTTAAATGCTGATGTCACCTGATCCAGACCAATTTCCAGGCCACCCTTGCAGGGACTGGGAGAGGGAGTGTCATTTGCCGAGGAGGACAGAGGCCCAGGAGAGCGAGGACTCAGGTTCTCTGAGCACAACTGGGGCTGGACCCTGAGGACCCAGCTCTGCCACCTCATTTGAGTCAGTCCCACTCTCTGACCCAGGCCTGAAGCAAAACTGGAGACCGGAGAGAGTTTACAAGAGGATTCACAGACCCAGCAAAGGGGATGCTCCCCGGGGATGGGAGGTCACCTGGTCCAACATCCAGGGTTCCTGCAGGGGTCTGCTCTACTCTGGGGTCTTCTAGGCAACTGAGGCCTTAGCGTGCCATGACTTCTCAGAGTCTGTAAACGTGAGTCCCTGTGACATGCACTGCGGCGTCACTTAGACGGTGCACACGAGCTCTGAGACACATTTCCCGCCTTGGACACGCGTAGGCGGCAGCGTGCCAGGCTCCTCGAGGGACGGCACGATGAGCAAGTCTGAGGACTGTTCTTGAAGTGACTCACACTCTCCGGGAAG
Source organism: Cheirogaleus major (assembly GCA_963574435.1). Classification (NCBI taxonomy): domain Eukaryota; kingdom Metazoa; phylum Chordata; class Mammalia; order Primates; family Cheirogaleidae; genus Cheirogaleus; species Cheirogaleus major. The sequence goes on from CAUYPO010000288.1 coordinate 64,013, forward strand.
GGACAAGACAAATTCGGAAATTAGTATGTTTCGAACATTTATCCAAAATAGTAACCCTTGCCCAGCTTGTCCCTCAACAAAGCTGACCAACCAGGTGTCACAGGAAGAGTGTGATGGGATCCAAAGCGAGGTGTCCCCCCCAGGGTGGGGGACACATCCAGGCCAGACCACCAAGAGGAGGGCTTGAGAAGCATCCTGACGGCTGTGTGAGACTTTCGACAAGCAGACATGAATGGTGGGAGAATTCTCTAAGGAGGCAAAACATGAACAAATGAATGGTGGCTGGAGATGTCTGCAGAACAGAGGCCCTGAAAATTGAATGCACCTTTTTAAAATTCATTTATTTATTTTTTTGATTTTAATCACAATTATCTATTGATGGATCAACATTAATGGAACCATAAGGCATAAATGTGGATTAAAACAGTTGGCTGTACAGCCAAAGGGGGGAGTCTTAATCTTAGGAACTTTAAATATGCAAATTGAGGCGCCCCTGAAATGCCTCTCTAACAGATCAGAGCCAGAAAATGGGTCCCTTTTATACAACTGTTATAGTACATCAGTTGATCACAAAGCCAGACTAATTCTTCATAGAGAATTGCTCATCCATTTACACTGGAGCCATCTAGCCTGGCCGCTGCACTGTTCCCCACCCCTCCCCATCCCTTTGCAGTGGTGTTTCTTGCAGCTCCCTCCCTAAGAATATGCACCTTATGTGGCCTTCACAGCGGGGAATCAGAGATCGTCAGCCAAGGGCGGGCGTCCGGATGAACAGACTCGCACAGACGTGCGCTGGGACGGCAGCAGCCCGACGCATGAAGTTCAAACTGAGCTGACTTTGCAGAGACGTTGCCGTGGCTGCTCGCAGACCTGTAATGCCGTCCTAGGTTGTGCCATCCCCGCTGGACCCCCTGTTTATAGTGGATTAGTAGTCGGTGGTCTACGCGGGGTGCTAGGAAGCTAAGGTAACCGGGAGCCGATGACGCAACACACTCGGTGCTCTACATCTGCGTCGCGTGCGGACCGCGCCTTCCAGCACTAACATTTGCCCAGTGTGAGATTCATGAAAAATTCTGTGCCAAACTCCAAGACACTGAGGACGATCTTTAAATCTTTCATACTGGGAAAAAATCAGGCCCTTCCCTAACACTGATCTTTCAGCTTGGAAATGTGAAGCGGGAAGCGTTTCAGTGCACACAGCACTGAGGCATAAACCAGGCCGCAGAGGTGTGACTGCAAGAGGCTTTGTTTTTTGGCGCCAGAGATAACCATCATGTTAAGGAACATTAGCAATTTTTTTGGAGACAGGGTCTTGCTCTGTCTCCCAGGCTGGGGAGATCACAGCTCACTGCAGCCTCGAATTCCTAGGCTCAAGGGAGCCTCCTGCTTCAGCCTCCTGAGTAGCTGGGACTAGAGGTGTGCACCACCATGCCCAGCCCCCAATTTTTAGAATTAAAATCTTCATTGTTATTGAGTCATGAAGTTTGAATTTGAAAAGGTTTGCACCAATACAGGACAGCCTCACTAACGATAATTAACATTCAGTATCATCCCCTGCCATTTAAAATCACACACACACACATAGACATACACACACACACAGACACACACACACACACACAGACACACACATACATAGACATACACACAGACACACACACACACAGACACACACACACAGACATACACACACACACAGACACACACACACACAGACACACACACACACACACATAGACATACACACAGACACACACACACATAGACATACACATACACACACAGACATACACACACACACAGACACACACACAGACATACACACACAGACATACACACACACACAGACACACACACACACATCCAAAACACCCCAGCGGGCAGCTTCTTTTGAAGGCAGGCAACTTGTTTTCTATCAGTTTATGTAATTATCAAGCAAATTGTTTTGCTGAACCATTTGAAAAAACAAAGGCCCAGGGACATGGGCTGTCTCCAGGAGAAGAGTTATGCACTGAACTTGGCCTCTGAAGCCGAAATTTCACGTTGCGATTCCACGATTCACGGCTGTGGGACCCTGGGCCTGTCATTGTTTGGAAACCTCCCATTTTCCATCTGTAAACTGGGGATAGTGTTGTCTGCCCTGCTGTCCTCATGGGACCAAGTGATGGTGTGAAGTCACTTGGTGAACTTCCAGATGCTGAAAGGGCGAAGAGAAAGCATCCTCAACGTAACAAGTAAGGAACCAAAGCTTCAGGAGCGCCTTCTGCATGCTGGACCCAGCTCAGGCCCCTCCCGAAGGCTTGCGCAACGCGTTTCGGAGAGCAAACTTGCAAAACAAATGAAACTCCGTTTTCACTAAGAAAAAAATGGTCTAAATGTGGACGGCACGTGCTTATTCTGAGGGACAACCAGATCCCAGCTCTGCCTTACTCTGGGGCTTGGAGCCACCATTCACAGCGCGAGGGCTCGTCGCACGGCGGGGGCCTCGGGCAGCAGGACTTACTTCAAACAGGGATAAGAGGCAAAAGCTCGCGTGGCCTTTGTATTGAAAGGAGGAAGGAAAATATTACTCTGCTCCTGGCCACGTTAATAAGGTAGCGGAGAAGAGGGGAGAGAATGCTGAGACCCCTACTAGTGGCTTCTGAGTGCCACACACCGCCCAGGTGCATGTCACACGAACACTTCTCACCCCAAAGGACGACCAGAGGCCGGTGACTACTGTTACCCCAACGCCTGCCGCAGATAAGGAAAGGAGGGTGCAGAGAGGGGGAGCACTTGGCTCACTGCTGGAGAGCTGATCCGAGCAGCTGCGGAGACTCCTGCACTTGAGCGTCCTGACTCCAGCACTGTGTGCTCACCTCCTTGCCACGCTCCTTTGTGTGTGTGTTGGTGTCCTCGGGCTGCCCTGCTAAGTACCACGTGGGGCGGCTTCAAACAACAGAACCTCATTCCCTCCTGGTTCCGGAGGGCAGAAGTCTGACGTGCGGGTGTCAGCAGGCCGTGCACCCTCTGAAAGCTGTAGGGGCGTCCTTCCTTGTCTCCCTCAAAGCTGGTGCTGCTGTCGGTCCTTGGTGTCCCGTGGCTCGCAGCGGCACCACTCGGGTCTCTGCCGGAGCCTCTCCCGGTGTCTCTGAACTCTCAGGGCTGTCTTCTTGTAAGGACACCAGTCATGTGATAGACTCTTAACTGTTTACATCTGTGATGACCCTGTTTCCAAATAAGGTTGCCTTCTGGAGTCCTGGAGGTTAAGACTTCAACTTATCTTTTTGGGGGGCGGGGAACACAATTTGGCCCACAACAACACGCTGTACTTCTTAGTTACTTATGATACTCAGACGCACAGAGCAGATACAGCTTGAGAAGGAA